>CM053749.1:50249389-50261033 GCA_028658305.1 Pachyuromys duprasi | reverse complement strand
GTGTGGGGTACAGAGGCTGTCTTGTGCCTGAAGGGAATTGGGCATTCCAGCATCTATAAGAAACTGTGCTCTGTGCTGAGAGTTCCAGGATAGCATTCCAAAGGTTACGAAAGTGCATCCTTCCCAAGACTTCCATCGGAAGAGTAGCCTGGTAGGTGTTTTGTTGTTTTTGCCAACTTAATATTTCAGTTCTGAACAAATAGTACCAGGGTCCAGCAGGAAATCAATTCATTGCCCACTGTCGTTCACCCGGGGCTGCTGTGGGCAGTCTGTATATGTCTTAAATTCCTCGAGACCTCTGTGTCTGAGGACCTCCCTGTCTTTTTTCCTGTCCTCACACCTTCACAGAGAGCATTCTAGTCCACCCGCCCTCCTCCTCCTCGCACTAGATGCTAGCTAGTCCTTTGCCTCAGGCACCTTAGTTTCTGGAGAGACCTTCCTGCAGTCTAATGCCTCAGCCAGCAAGCAGACACACAGCTGCTGTGTACTGTTAAACACCGTAAGTGTCGCATCATCTCCCCCGGAACAGGTTTGTACCAAAAGCTCCCTCAATCCTTTATAGATTCCTCTTGGTTTTTTTTTTTGTGTGTGTGTGTGTGTGTGTTGGGGCAGAGATTGGCAGCACATATTTCCCTCCGTCACTGTCTCACATAGAGGCAGAGTCTCTCACTTGAACCCCAGAAATTTCTGAAAAGCTATTCTTGCTAGCCATCTTGCTCTGGGAATCCCTTGCCTTCACTTCCCGCAGGCTCCCAACATGCGCTCAGGTACTCTCCCCAGCCCTGTTTGTTGGTGTTTGTTTTGAGACAGGCTGTCATGTTTTCTAGGCTGGCTTCCCACACTCTGGGGGTGACCAGTCCGGACCCGATCAATGCTGGGATTATAGGCATAGACCACCATACCCAGTTGATGCAGTCCTAGGTGTTGAACCCAAGGCTTTTTGCATGCTAGGCAATCGCTCTACCAACTGAGCCCCATCCTAGCCCTTACTCTGCTCTTGCATACATTCTCATGTCACATGTGTGGTGCGTGCTGAGATGAGATGATCCCAAGTTTGAGACCAGCCTGAGCTGTATGTACATAGTGAGACCCTGTATGAAAATGAAATAGTCATGCTCACCTTTCCCATGTGTTGTGTTACCTCATGGTCAGCACCAATACAGTGTCTAGGAACTGGAGTGGATCTTTGGAGTTTTGTTGGAGCTCCTGAGTCTTACTGAGTCTCTTGTTTCGGCACCCCTTCACCCTTCCTAAAGCCTAATAGAGTGCATCTCCAATAATGCTCCAAAGGAGGCATTCCCCTTTCAGTTGGATGCCAGTATAGTCTCATCACTGAAATGGAGAGCTTCTTAGGTTTCTCCAGGAGTTAAAGCTGGTGTCCCTCCTGCCTAGCCTTGTCAGTAAGACTCCCTTCATCTCCTGGTAACAGCCTGTATAGTCAATGCATTGCAAAGATAGAGGCGAATTATTCCTGGGAAGGAAGTGGGGAAGATCATCAGTCAGTTAAGCAAGCCCAATGTTGTGAAGTGTCGGCACCCACAGCCGTCCACAGGCATCGTCAAAGGGGATGGCGGCTGCCCAACTTCCTCACTCTGGGTTCCTCTTGTGAGGTATCCTTCACAAACTCTTATTTTCTAGGCTCTTAGGTGTCTCCTTTCCTTTCTTAGATCATTTAGAGCAATCTAAGCATTCTACTTTAGGACAAAGATTGTATTTTTCCCAAACAAATTCTGTTTTTAACTTTCCTTTCTACAAAATATGTCTTCATTCTTACACATTTCTCTCTCTCTCTCTACAAATTTAGACAAGATTTTTCTCAGTAAAATATATTTTATGATTTTTGTAATTTTTTTCATCAAAAAATACAAAAATTCTATTTTGTAGTCTCTGCTTATATAGAATTACATGTAATCCCAATCTTAACTGTTAGTGACTTTGCTTTTGGGTGAAGGTCAAGAATAAAGCAATCTTAATTGTTTCTCTACATGCAAACAGTTTGGGAAAACTTGTTTATTAACAGATCCAAATGATTTTCACCTTTGCTAATAGATTCAAGATATACAGGTCACTACTAAGATTTACCCAAGTCATGTAAACCTAAAGACCTCTAATTTAATGATCAGTTCTGTTTTATTTAGGCATTCATTTATCTGTAAACCAACTTGAAGAATTTTTGAGACTTTTTCCTTTTCAGTCATTGTCTCCCTGTGTTCGCCTGGCTAGCTTCACTCACTGTTTTGGGCTGTGATGGGCTCTAACTGCGCTCAGCTTCCCTCTGGATTCCAGTCATACGGCCATGATGGCTTCTGTGCTGAAGGTTCATGTGTCAATCACCAGCCTCTGCCCTTGTTTTGCAGCTTCTGGCTGATGCCAGCGTTTATGCTTAAGAAAATCGTTCTTGGGAACTTTTCTTCTGGCCCAGTGGACCCGATGATGGCCGATGCCATTGATTTCATGGTGGACAGGGTAAGAACCATGACACTCTGAACGCTTTGACAGGGATTTTCCGTGCACATGTAAAAGGAAGTCTGTCTGTGGGTCTGTAGAGGAGGTCTTTGTTAAGCAGTCCTCTGAGTACACTTCAGTACTTCCAGACAGACCCTATTGCTGGTGAGACCTTAGCTCCTCCATCACTGTCTCCCAGCAGCCGCACACTCAAATCCCAGCAGGCGCTTAAAAAGTATAGTAATGCCCGTGGGGCCCAAACCCGGTGACCCTGCACTTGGGAGGCAGGGGCAGGCACATCTCTGAGCTCAGGGCCAGCCTGGTCTACGAAATGAGTCCAAGACAGCCAGAGCTACACAGAGAAACCCTGTCTCAAAAAAACAAACTAAACAATGAATGACTAATTTGAAGAGGCTGGAGAGATGGCTCAGTGATCACAAGCTCTTGCTGTTCTAGAAGATCTGAGCTTAGTTCTCAGCACCACCCTTGGTGGTGACTATGCTATAGGGAGATCCGGAACCTCTGCTTGCTGAGGGCAAACCCACATGCAGATGAACACGTTTTCTATGTCATAAATAGACATTTTAACCATCTTTCTAGCATATAATTTTTGTTTAAGAGTATGTACTGCCCTTCACGTCCGTGTACACACACATACAATATAGGCATAAAATTATGTCTTTATTTAAAAGTAACTTTTTTTCAGCCTGGCTATGGTAATTATGCCTGTAATCTCAGCACTTAGGAGGCTGAGGCAGAAGGGTCTCCACCTTGAGGCCAGTTAGATAATACAGCAAGACCATCTCGAAAAGCATCCCATGCCTCACACTAGACAATGCATCTCGAGTTCTTGGGCAGCTGAGAATCTGGCTCCTTTGAGGTGGGGAAAGATTTTGTTCTTTTTTGAGACAAGGTATCTTGTGGCTTCAAACTTCACCTCCTGAGTGTTGGGTTGTAGGGGTGTGCCGCCATGCCCAGCTAGACTCAGGTCAATCTGATAAGGGAGTCTATCTGCTGGCATTTCAGAACCACAGGGCAGAAGATCCTTGAGGTCCTTACATGCTTGTTTCTCGATTTGAGGTGCACAAATTAGTGTGCTGTGCCCAGAGACACCTGGGTTAAGCAGACAGTATGCCCTGAAGCCAAAAGAAATCTACATTCCATTTATAGAGCCTGATTTAGGTGTCACAATAGAAAAAGGACACCTCCTGAGAGCCCCAGATCACAGTCTCTGATCCATTGTGTGTTCTCATTGTTGGCTTTCCACCACACACAAGCATAAATGTCCCCTATGGACCTACTGTAAGTATAAAAACAAAATGACTGCAAACCCTTATCTGTGTCTATCTCTTCCTGCAGCTGGAGAGTTTGGGCCAAAGTGAACTGGCTTCGAGACTAACTCTCAATTGTCAAAATTCTTATGTGGAACCTCACAAAATTCGGGACATCCCTGTAACCATCATGGACGTGAGTTTCATTTAAAGTAATAGATAGGTGCTTGCCATTATAAATGTAGTATTTTAAGACACTAACCGTGTGACACTAACCGTGCTTTTCAAACATGCCTTGGCTTTCTCAATTCCAAAGTAACCTGCTGCTCATCCTAGACTTTTCCTCACAAGAGTGACCCTTGTGCTGGTGAATGCCTGTGGTCCCAGCACTGCAGAGGCAAGAAGACACTAAAGTTGGAGACAGCCTGGTTACATAGCAAGTTCTAGGCCAGCCAGGGGTAAATAGTCTGACTCAGCCTCCCCCCCTCAAAAAAAAAAACTCAAAAAATACAGGCTGGCGAGATGATGCTCTTTTAAAGAGCACCCGGGTATGTTTCTGAGCACCCACATGATGGCTCATAACCATCTGTTACTGCAGTTCCAGGGATCTGATGCCCTCTTCTGACCTCCTTGGATATCAGGCATGTATGTGATGCATAGACATTCATGCAGGACAAACACCCACACACATAAAATGAAGACAAATAAGCATGGTAGTCCTTACCCACTTTGGGTGGTGTTTTTAGGGTGCTGGGAACAGAACCCACAACTTTCATGTGCTAGGTAGGCACCTCAAGCCTTTGGGTTGGTGTGTTTCTATTTTCTTACCAAAAGACACTAAACATTTCAGGTCTGGTGACAAAGAGGTTTGCCTTACAAGAGTAGAGAATTTCTCTAAAGTAGGACTGGCAAGATGGCCCCACAACCAAGACCCTGAAGCCCAAGAAGCCTGAATTTAAGCCCAGAACTGTTAGATGGACAGTATCTCCCCGTGCTCCATGTCCTGGCGGCTGCTGGTGACCGACAATCTACTTTGTTTCTGTGAACTTGCTTGCTCAAGGTGTCCCATTTGTCCAAGTCTAGACTGTCTCACTTAGCACACTGCTTTTAGGGTTGGCTGGAGCAGGGCTGGGAATATGGCCTGGTGACTGCGCATTTGCTGCTCTGACAGAGGACCTAAGCTCAGGTCGCTGCATCCACATCTGGTTGCTCACAGTTACCTGAAACTCAGCTCCAGGGCATCTGAAACCCTCTTCTGGCTTCTGAGGGCACTGGTCCCACATACATGCATAGAGCCAAACAGAGATATGCACATGTACACATAATTAAAAATCTCCTTAAAAAATAAAGATTCATTCTGGAAAAATGGCTCATTGGTTCAGAGCAGTGGCTGTTCTTACAGAGGACCTGGGTGATATTCCTATCTCCCACATGGCAGGACACAACCATTGTGTGTGTGTGTGATTTTTCAAGACAGGATTTCTCTGTGTAGCCCTGGCTGTCCTGGAACTTGCTCTGTAGAGCAGGCTGCCTTTGAAATCAGAGATCCGCCTGCCTCTGCAGTGCTGGCGTTACACGTGTGCACCACCATTGTCCAGCTTCACAACTGTTTTTAATTATGATTCGGTGGATATGCTATCCATTTCTGGGCTGCATGCAAGTGGTACCCAGACATACATGCAGGCAAAACACCTATACACATCAAAATAAAAATTGAAAAAAGATTCGCTGGCCCCATACTGTGTTTGAGTATCGTTCCCTTAAAGCAGAATGATATTCTGCTACATAAAATGTATGTTGTTGATGTCTTCACCTGTCAGTGGACATCTAGGTTGTTTCCGATGTTTAATTATTGTGGGTGTGTCTGTTAACACGGCTATAAAAGGATCCAAGGCCTTGCTTTTGAGGGCTGCAGATGTAGCTCATTGGTTGAGAGCATTGCTGCTCTTGCAAGGACCCAGGTTCTGTTCTAAACACCTCCATGGCTGCGCACAACTGTCCATAACTCCAGTTCCAGGAGGCCCAGGGCCCTCTGCGGCCTCCACAGGCAGCCACATGCATAATGACACAACTCTTTAAACTTTTTAAGGAACTGACATGTCTTCTGTTGGCTGTGTCATTTTATATTTCCCCAGTGATATAAAGGGTTCACAAGGGTTCTGATTCATTTAACGTTCTGACATTTCTGTTGTAAGCCTAGCCTTTAGTGGCTGAACCATCTCACCAGCCTCAGAAACTGCATTTAAAAAAAAAAAGTCAGTCATGGTGGCACATGCTTGTAATACCAGCATTGGGGAGGTGCAAACATGCAGATTCTTGATTTGCCAGTCTAGCCTGCTGTGTGAGTTCCAGGCCATCGAGAGACCCTGCCTTAAAAAAAGGTTTTGTCTGGCGTGGTGACACACGCCTTTAATCCCAGCACTCAGAGGCAGAGGCAGGCAGATCTCTGAAAGTTCGAGGCCAGCCTGGTGTACAGAAGGAGTTCCAGAACAGCCAGGGCTATTAATCAGAGAAACCCTGTCTCAAAAATCATGGATGGATGGATGGGTGTGTGGGTGGATGGATGGATGGATCGATGGATGGATGGATCGATGGATGGTTAGGTGGATGGGTGGAATAGCTCTTGAGAAGGATACCTGAGGCTGACCATACATACAAACATATACACGCATATACACACAAAAATTATACATATATGTGTGTGTGCATGCTTATCTTTAAAATATTCTCAAGCTGGGCAGTGGTGGCACATGTCTTTAATCCCAGCATTCAGGAGGCAGAGGCAGATCTCTGAGTTGAAGGTCAGCCTGGTTTAGAAAGCAAGTTCAGGACTGCCAAAACTAGACAGACAAACACTAGCTCAAAAAACAAAACATTTTTAGAAAACATTTTGTATGCATGTTTGTATTGAGAACATCTGAAAGATGTCCGTAACCACGTACCAGAGCAGCCCCTCCCAGAAAGTCTGAGCTTTTTGCCTTTAGTCTTATATCTGTAAAGACGATTAAATTATCCTATGTGTGTGAGTGCATCATCGTGTGCATGCAGCACCCGTGGGGCCAGAAGAGGGTGCTGTGGCCAGGGAGTTAGAATTACAGCCACGTGGCGCTGGGAACCTGACCTGGGACCTCTGGAAGAGCAGCCAGTGCTGTCAGCTCTGAGCCACCTCTCCAGCCTCAAGATTTCGTGTAGTTTTGAAGCTGGCATTTCCAGTGATTATTCACTATTTCCAAAATCAATGGCTGAGCTCTTTGTTGGAATTAGCATGTTCTCTTTCTCCTGGTGCTGGGACACACTCAGCAAATGCACTCCCACACGCCACATCCCCAGCCTCTGGGATCAGAGTTGGACGTGACTAGGAACAGCAGGGGAGGTGAGCTCCGGCTACTTGGACACTCAGGGACGTGGGTGACACTTTTGTGCTGAACTAAGAAAACCATGAGATTGCAGCCTTGTATGTTTCCAAAGGTGTTTGACCAGAGTGCACTGTCAACGGAAGCCAAGGAAGAAATGTACAAACTGTACCCTAATGCCCGGAGAGCTCACCTTAAGACAGGAGGCAATTTCCCGTACCTGTGCAGGAGTGCAGAGGTCAATCTGTATGTGCAGGTAAGTCCAGCCTGCAATCCAGAGCATGAGGGTTTTAGAGACTCCCAAGGAAACTCTTTTCATAACCTTCGTCTGGATCAGCACACCTTGCATCTACACACTGTGGTGGTGGCCCTTGGTATGGTGTGACCTTGCCTTCTGCAGACAGGGAATTCAGCCACAGCAAGACACCACAGAGAAATGGAAACACTCTGAGTCTCAGAAAATGACTTCTTAATCTGATTATGCACTAATGGCAAAAGTAAAACACCACTTCATTCTCTCAAGAGAGTACTAGGATGGGGTGACAAGTGACTGCCGTGCTAACTTGGCAAGAGGCATCTGTGCCTTCCACGGCGAGTCCTGTCTTTAATGCTCTCATGGAAGCAGATCCTAAACGTAGAGAATTGATGCCCAGCGGTGTTCATCATGCCAGTAAGCACAGTAGCAGAAGATGGGGAGGTAGAGCAAACACGCCCTGATGGAGCAGCATGGGGCTGGGCAGATGGCTCCGTGGTTAAGAGCACTGGCTGCTCTTCCAGAGGACCCAGGTTCTATTCCCAGCTCCCACATGGCAGCTCACAACTGAAAACTCCAGATCCAGGGGTCCAATGGCCTCGCCTGACCCCCAAGGGCATGAATATGATACGCAGATATACATGTAGGCAAATCCCAAAAGATTGGCCATATTATTAGAGAGCTCTGGATCTGATTGATACCTGCTTTCCTCAGTAAGGGAGTGTGATCAGCCTTGGGCCTCTTACATGCACACACAAGCCCTCACACATGTGCCCATAAATGTATATATGCATATATACATAAAACGTGGAGTTATGGGAGGTGGGGGGAATTTCCATAAAGACTTGGCAGGAGCGTGGAGAAGCTGCTTAAAAACACAAAACAGTTTGCGGTCAAAGGTCCCACCAATTCTTCGGTCAGCCCCAATGGTAAATACTTGTAATCCCAACACATTGCAGCTGACCTAGGATTGCTGTAAGTTCAGAGTCCGTCTGAGCTACTTAGGAAGACCCGTACTTGTTTGTTTGCTGTCTTTTCTCTAGTTACTTGGTACTAGTGTGTAATTTTAGGAAGATTTTATATTCTTCAGCCAAGCTTGTTAGTAACTTGCTACACCTTCTGTCTGTAATACAGTCACAGAAATGAAGGTGCTGGGGCTGGGATTTGGTAAAGTGTTTGTGAGGAAGAGGACCTGAGCTCAGGCCACATAATCCAAGTTCTTAAAAAGTGGGTGTGGAGGCTCAGACAGGCAGAGCCTGGGGTTGCTGGCCAGCCAGCCCACTTGTCAAGGAGCTCAGTGCCAGGAAACTACAGAGAGGAGGAGACAGCCAACTCCCACAGCTTGTCTCTGACCTCCGCACGTATACACAATAAGTAAAATGTAATATATTTTTTAAAGAGCCCTAGGGGAACTGGAGAGGTGGCTCAGAGCACTAGCTGCTCTTCCAGAGGTCCTGAGTTCAATTCCCAGCACCCACATAGTTGCTCTCAACCATCTATAATGGGGGCCGATCTCCTCTTCTACATGCAGATGTACATGAAGACAGAACACTCATATACATAAAATCCCTGAGGAGTGGCACCACTGTTGAGCTCTGGCCTCCATATACACAAAGATCCAGGACTGGAGCGAGGGCGCCCGGGGGGTGGAGCACTTTGCACGGCATCCTGAAGGCATCACCTCAATCCCAGCACCACCAAACAAATCACCCTATAGAAACCAGAGTAATTCTGCACTTTTCCAGATACACTTGCTGCAGTTCCACGGAACCAAATACGCCGCCATCGACCCATCAGTGGTCAGTGCGGAGGAGCTGGAGATGCAGAAAGGCCGACTCGGCCTCAGCCAGGAGGAGCCATAGTGGGGCCCGAGACACACCAAGCCAGCGTGGTCTTGTACAGTCAGTTCGGGTTCCTGGAGTACCCTGATCCTCATGGTCTAGAAGCAGGACTGATTGTCATCTTCATGACAGGGATCCACTCTTCTAGACCAGTGTGACAGTCCCTCTCCAGGCTTGTTTTTGCTTGGGCTTTTTTGTTTTGTTTGTTTGTTTTTTAACGTTTGAATTTGAAGAACTTTTAAAGACTCCCATTTTAAGAATTGTGAAACTTTGCTACCAAAAGTCTTCTCCACCATTGCGTGTTTATTTCGAAGGCTTGGGAACATGTGGCATTTTTCTCTTTTCCTGTCTTCTTCCTGCTTTCTGTGTTATGCACTGTAACCGCTGCACATCCAGATGGGAAGAGGAACATGGGCTATTTTATGCTTTCCTGGGCATAACCAGAGTGCCAAGGCTGGCAGCCTGCTGGCCACTCCCTACAAGCCAGCCATTTCAGTTCCCGGTTGAGCACGCCATTTTGAGTATTAGCTGTTGTATTTCTAGGCATTGCAGACATTTGGAATAAAAATTGAATTTCAGTGAGCGGCTCTTGTGATGACTGTTGCTGTCTATGTGGGCTGCTGTCCGGTGCGGTGACAGTGGACGAGCTGCTCAGTCACCCTAGCACACACTTTGCCAGTGATTGAGTTAGAGTCGCTGTTTCCTGCTGATGCCACTATATGACAACGCTTTTCTTTTTATCTTTCTCACCAACGGACTTGTTTAAAAGGTAGAGTCTCGTTTAGGCTAGGCTAGCCTTGAGCTCCTTATCCTCCTGCCTTCACCGCCATATGCTGGGCTGTAAGTGCCATCCTGATAGGCCTCACTCCTGACAGAAGTGTTTTTAATACTTACGGAGAAACTAGAGTAAGCTTTCTCCAGCTATTGATTCACCTTAAAAGATTCCAACCTGTGCATAGTTTTGTCTCCTTCAGTCTTCACATACGTTCCTACCCTGCGTGACTATAAAGCCTTTTTGATACCATTTCATTTCTGTGTGTACTTTCAGGAGATAAAATAGGTTATTTGAGCAGCAAAGAGACCATATTCAGTCCACATATTAGAAAGTTTATATGATCCAAAAATTTAAAGTTTTTTTTAAAAAATTAAGCTATGGGAAGTTATCATCATAAAGCTAGAAATTAATATTTTAACTATAATCATAAAAAAAAACAGCTCTTGGGGCTGGAGAGATGGCTCGATGGCTCAGAGGCTTAGAGCACTAGCTGTTCTTCCAGAGGTCCTCAGTTCAATTCCCAGAACCACATGGTGGTTCACAACCATCTGTCCTGGGATCTGATGCCCTCTTCTGACGTGCAGGTGTACATGCAGATAGAGCACTTCTGTACATAAATCTTTAAAACAAAAACATCTTGGATCAGTAAATGGTTCAGCAGGCAAAAGCCCTTGTCACAGCCTGATGACCAGCCTCCAGTCCCTGGAAGAAGAGAAACAATGTCTGCAAACTGTCCTGTGTCTTCCGCATGGGTGCTTTCACACGCATATGCCCACACGCATATACACAATATCTTTTAAAAAATAAGGGCATGGTGGCACATACCTTTAATTTTAGCACTGCAAAGGCAGGCAGATGCCTGTGACTATGAGGTCAGCTTGGTGTATTTGGTGAGTTCCAGACCTGTAGTGAGACCCTTCCTCAAAATAAATAAAAACGAAAGCTCGTGGCAGGCAAGATGGCTGCTTTAAAGCAACAGGTTTACAGCTATGCACTGAGTTGAGTGAGTACAGGTGACCCTGGGATTCATCAGCTTAGAGGGTCTGCTGAGTCCCAGAGATCTGAGAAAGCAGCAAGGGAAACGGAACAAGCTACCACCTGCTGAACCCCACACAAACACTCCACACACAGCGGGATAAAGGTGACAGATTTCTGTCACTGTTTCTCTGTGCCTGATTTCCCAGCCACACATGGGGCTGCTGTGAGCAGCTATCACATAGCCGGAAGATAAAGTGACTGTAGGGGCTGCCCTGTGTTTCCTTTCCATATCCTCCCTGCAGCCTACTCCTGCTGAAAACTGACTACATGCTCCTACGCTGGGTGACTACGCTGCCATTTCCAGTCCTGACTGGTTTGGTTGCTGGCCTGTTAACACTTTTTTGAGTGTGTCGTTGGAACTACCCTTCTGCAGGAGCCTCAGACTCCTCCAGGCAAAACAACAGCCCCTCCTCAACAAGACTGTCAAACCTGCCCTGCCTCTTCTCCCAGGCAACATGGAGCCTCTGAAGCTCCCACCCAGGTCTGAGAAGCTGAGTGAAATGGAAATGGGCACTATGCAACCGGCCCCGCCCACCAGACAAGGAGCTTTGGGGCTAGTGATGCCTCTGGGTTGAAATAGCTGGCTCTCCTGCCATGTGCCTGGCTCAGATCCTGATGCGGGCTGCCATGAGGGAACACGGTCCTGGGTGAAGAAGGCAGCTCTCTCT
>CM053749.1:50204394-50249289 GCA_028658305.1 Pachyuromys duprasi | reverse complement strand
CTAGAAGCATGCTCTAAATGGGCTGACAGCCGGGGGGGAGGGGGGGTGGAGAAGAATTTTAATTTAGAACACAACTGCTCTGGCAAGAGATCACATCCAAAGACGTAGGTCGGTGTGATCGGGGTGGAACGCAAACACGCCTGTAATCCAGGAGACAGAGGCAAGCAGGTCTGAGCTCAAAACCAGGCTGGTACAGAGCAAGTTTCAGGTAGGGAAAAGCTTAGGTCCAGGCATGGCTTTAATCCCAGACAACGAAGGTAAAGTTAGTTTGTAGAAAGAAGCACCCATGTTTGAAAGTGATGTTTAATGGAGTGGCAGAGAAAGTAACAAATCAGAAAGACTTGACAGAGTAGGATCCACCCAACCCTCATGAGGAGAGAGGAGAGGGAAGCTACTTAAGGGGGGGGGTAGGCAGTTTTTCCTGAACTCAGGACCTCTGGAAGAGCAGCCAGTGCTCTTAACCTCTGAGCCATCTCTCCAGCCCTCATTTACTGTTTTAACGTTCAAAATGTGGAGGTGCATAAAAGAACATGGCATTCTGGAAAAGATTAAATGCAGACACTATAAAGACCCGCTGTTGACAGGGGCTCGGGGTGGGGAGGAGTGAGTAGATGGCACCCAGGGCACTGTTGGCACAGAGACGCTGTTCTTGATGGTAGTTGTGGACAAACCCGAGAGGCGTACATCACTGTGAGCCCTGATGTAAGCTGTGGACTTTGGCTAGTGGTGAAGTTTCAGTATGAGCTGGGCACGTGGCTCGGCTGGTGGCCGGGATGGCTTGGTGTTCACAAATGCCGGGCTCCAGCTCTGCATAAATCAGGTGTGGTGGCGCGCTCAGTGACATGGCGAGTTTTGAGGCCAGTTCGAACTACATGAGACCCTGTCTGAGAAAAAGGAAGGAAGGAACAAAGAAAGGCGGAAAGAAAGGAGTGTCAGTGTCGGTTCATCAGTTGCGACATAGCCCACAGATGTGATAGGGGGAAGGGGAAGCTGTGTGCTAGAGAATGACAGCTGGGTGGTCAGCTTTCCCAGTCATCCGAAAAGTAAACTCCCTTAAAACAGACAATGCGGCAGCTGGAGAGGCTGCTCAGTGGTTAAGAATACTTGTTGTTCTTCTAGGGACCAGATTCAGTTCCCAGCACTGAAGCTAGGCAGCTCACATCGGCCTGTACCTGCAGCTCTTGGGGATCTGAAATCTCTGAGGGGATCTGCACTTGTGTGCACACATCTGCACACAGACACATCTTAAACAAACTATCTAACTAACTAAAATCGTGAAAAGAAAAGGACGCTTTAAAACCAGCCAGTTGGGTCAGGAACGATGTCACATACCTGGAGTCCCAGCTACATGGAAAGCCGGGCCAGAGGCTTGCCTGAGCCAGGTGCTGCGGTCTGTATCTGTGTGGACGTGCCCGCTTGCGACACAGCCATGGCCACTGTCAGAGCTCAAGTGTTGAGGTCAGCCTTGAGGTAAACAGCTCTCTTACACACCGCTCTGTATAGCGCTGCCCCGTGGCAGGCCAGAAGCAGCTGGAGCAAGAGACAGGGACTGAAACTGTGAGCTGAAATCTTTTCTCTTGTTTTACGTGTTCTGTCAGTGAGGGGCCGCTGTGGCAGTCTGGGCAGGAAATATCAAGTCCTGGCCGGTGCCAGGAAGGGTTGGGCTCTGGAGGATAGTTGGAAGATCTCTGTTAGTCTGCGGATGTGGTAGGTGTGGAAATGCGCTGCTTAGACCCTTCTTTAGGGAAGGCCTTCTGTTCTTGTTTGTGTGTTTGTCTGTTTACTGAGACAGGGTTTCTCTGTGTAGCCTTGGCTGTCTGAACTAGCTTTGTAGACCAGGCTGGCCTGGAACTTGCAGAGCCACTGTGCCCAGCTAAAGAAGGCCTTCCGCCTGACAGTGTCAGGTGCAGTGGGCACAGCCTCCCTGTAAAAGGAACTTTGATTTGACTGTTTCAAATGTTGTCTTAGAGGCTCACTGCCTCTGTCTGCTCACCTAGGCCTAGTCCTGGAAGCTTCTAGCCTCCGTACAATCTAACCTAGGCCTAAAACAGTTTCCGCCTCTGAGACTTACTAGTTTTCACCCTTTCTAGTTCTGAGCTCTGGGCTGGCTGGTTCAACTCGGCTGTTCTGGCTCAAACTCCTCTCCCAGTCTTGCTTTTCTCTTGGCCTCTGAATTGCTGCTTGGCCTCAAACTAACTCCAGCAATCTGTTTCTATTCTTCTGGCTCCTTCTCATTCTCTGGCTCATTCTGTCTTCACTTGTGTCTAGTTTGTTCTCTCACTCAGCCTTTCCTGTAAAACCCTTCCTCCTCTCTCTTACAACGATGTGTAATGAGATCTGGTGCCCTCTTCTGGTGTGAAGGTGTACATGCAGACAGAACATTGCATACATAATAAATAAATACATCTTAAAAAAAAAACAAACCAGTAAATGAGTCCATTAAAGATTCTCCCTCCCACCTTCTCCCCAATCCTAAGGCTACCACTTCTGTTAGTTTCTGGGCCTTCATCTAGCTTTTTATTTGTAGAAATATATACACATAAAAATATGCTTCCATTCCGCAGGCAGCAAGCAGTTACATATGGGTCTGTATATGGATTTTCTCCACTTAATTGATCTTAAAGTTCTTTCCACAAGAGTCCTTATCCTCAGTCTCTTTTTCACTACTGTGTACTACTCCGCTGTGCAGACAAACCAGATTTCATTTTAACAATCTCCAGAAGATAGTTGGTTTGTTTGGGGGGGGGAAAAATTAAACACAAAAGATTGGAAGTACTGTGTGATAAGGAACCTCAAGCCACGTGTGCTGGTGACCCCTGTAATCGCAGCACCCAGGAACTTCGGCAGGACAAAGGGGACTTTGACACCAACCTGGGCTACACAAGGAAGCAGCGTCCCTGCTTGGGACAGCAGGAAGGCCTGATTGAAGCAGTGTATCGTCCAGTGCGTGCCGGGTAGGCTCCTTGCATCAGTGTCGTCTGCTGCAGGTTGGCTAGCACATTGAGCTGCACACCTGGACCTCAGAGCAACAGCCTGAGTCCTGCAGGCTGACTACGGGGGCTGAGGGTGCACTGTCGGGCCATGGGGAGCAAGGGAGGTGGGCCAGCCAGCATGAGGGGCACCAGCTGGGTCTAAAGCAGCAGACTGTGAGATACTAGAAAGTTTATAAATAAATAAATAAAGTTTCAGCAACACCACAACCATATCACAAGACCCTGAGCAACACCTCCTATACAGACCTCTGCACAGCCAGCTCCCAACACAAACCAGCGCCCACTCATCAAGAAAGGATCAAAGGGCCGCACGTTCTGAGGGAACACCGATATTTGACCCACCTCAAACAAAAAAGGCATGTCCTTACTTCCTTGGGACTACGGAGTCCCAACAACCTGCCGTCTTATTAAGAGTCTTCAGTGAGACTTCTTAGGCCCTTGGTTTTCCTAGCTCAGGACCTTTTGACTGCACCCAGCCATGTGCAGTCTCTAGGGAGTCTTTCTCTAGGGAGAAAGTGCTTTTGTTTTTGTGACTACTCTGTCCCATTGTCCCCTCTGCTGCCTTGCTTACTCTGCTTTGTCTGGCCACGCCTGTCACTGAGTGGGTAGTGCCTGGTGGGGGTTGCTCATCTCTAGCACAATGCACAGGGGTCCCTTCTCCTCCTGTACCTACCCCTGTGTCCCTAACCCCAGTTCCTCCTGGACAGTGTCTGAAGAGCTCTGGGTCCAGACGTCACTCCTACCAAGAGGTCTAGAGCCAGTCTGTCCCCCTGGGAGTCTGACTAGAATCCCACCACCCTCCAGTTCTATCTTCCTTCTCTCCTGCTCTCAGGTCCTGGGAATGCAGTTGGCTCAGCTGATTTTTTCTTTCTTCTTTTGCAGGGGTGGGGAGGTGTTTCGAGACAGGGTTTCTCTGTGTAGCCCTGGCTGTCCTGGACTGGCTTTGTAGACCAGGCTGGCCTCTGAACTCCCAGAGATCTGCCTGCCTCTGCCTCCCTGAGTGCTGGGATGACAGGCGTGGGCCACTGCAGGCACGCTCAGCCACTATTGTTTTTCAGTAGTTAAAACCGGATTAAAATTGGCCAGGCGGTAGTGGTGCAGGCCTTTTTAAATCTTAGTGCTCGGCGGTAAGAGGGAGGCAGAGCTCTGTAAGTCCAAGACCAGCCAGGTCTACAGAGCTAGTTCCCGGACAGCCAGGGCTACACAGAGAAACCCTGTCTCCAAAAACCAAACCAAACAAACAAACAACTGATAAAAGTTGAAAACTGAGTTCCTCAGCCTACCTGCTCCACAGTGCTCAGCGGCCACAATGGCCAGTGCTTCCATCTTGGGAGTGCAGGTCTGGAACACCCCTGTCAATGCAGCTGGGACTATCTAAGAGATGAGGCTGGGAGATGGCACAGCAGTTAGGTATACTTTGTTGCTCTTGCAGAGGACCTGGGTTCTGTTCCCAAAAGCCACATTGTGGCTCATGGCCTCTGTAGCTCCTGTTTCTGATGCCTCTTCTGACCTCCTAGGGCACCAGGCACATATGTGGGGTGAATACATACAAGCATGCAAAACATACACATAAAATAAAAAAATGTTAAGTCTAAAGAGAAAAACTTTTAGAGAGGGAAGAGGGGGTCCAGCAAGATGGCTCAGTGAGTAAAAGTGTTTGCCATCAAGTCTGATGGCCTGACTCTAACCCCCAGATTCCCAGGTTGAAGGAGAAAATCAACTCTGGCAGGCCATCTTCTGACCTCCACAGGCCTGACACCCAAACATTAAATAAGTAAATGTTATGGCAGGGGGCAGGTTTGATGCTGTATGCCTTGTGATCCCAGTATTTGGGAGGCTGAGGTGGGCAGCCGGCTTGGGCTACGCAGAGATCCTATCTAAAATGAAAACAAAGGCTGAGGGTATCAGCTCAGTGGTGCATTTAGCATATGTGAGACCCTGGGCTGGTCCCCAGCACCAAAACACAGTAGAATGACAACTAAATATCTAAATGTAATCTGTGCCCTCCGCCAGGCGGCCGCCATCATGGACACGAGCTGCGTGCAGCCTGTCAAGCTGGTGAGGGTAACCAAAGTGCTGGGCAGGACTGGTTCACAGGGACAGGTGTGTGTGGAATTCATGGATGACACCAGCCGCCCTGTCATCTGAACCACCAAAGGCCCCATGGAGAGGGTGAGTCAGAAAGAGAAGCTAGGAGGTTGGCTGACCTTGCTGCTGGGTCCTGCTGGGCCACCACTTGACCCATGGGAGGACATGTAACTGTTAAATAAGGCATTTATATTGTTTTAAAAAAATGTAATCCGTGATCCTGGACCAGATATTAATCCAGGAGGTGAGAAAATATTGACAAAATTTGAATATGGTCTGAAATTAATGAATAGTTTGTAAACACTGTTAATTTCCTAATTTTTAAAAAAGATTTTATGTGTATGAGTGTTTGCCTGAACACACACACACACACACACACACACACGCGCCACATACAGACAGTGACACTGAGGCCAGAAGAAGGCACCAGGTCACATGGAGTCGGAATTACAAACAGCCCTTGTGAGCTGCCACGTGGGCGCTGCTGAACGCGGGTCCTCTGCAAGAAGCGCTCTCAACCACTGAGCCTTCTCTCCAGCCTCTGACTTCCTGGCTTTAGAAATCCACACTGCCGTTAGGTAAGAGCTAATATTTAGAGACCTGCATGCAGATCCCTTGAACATTCTCAGTACTGCTTTGTGAGTTTTGTAAGTCTGAAATGATTTCTAGACACAAAAGATCAAAAACATTTACAAAGCACATATCCAGTTACCCACTCAGAGGGAAGAATAGGAGAGTGCGTGCCTCCTGGTTGGCCAACATACACAAACAGACTTACAAATGTGAGTTTACAAATATAAACAGCATGGCGTTTCTGTCTGGGAGGCACTAGAGAGCCATGAGTTGTCCTGGAGTTAAGGACTGTCCAGTGAACAAATGAAGCCTTCCCTGCAGGCTGGGACGGAGGACTGCCGGTTTGACAACACTTGGTTTGTGGTATGACTGAGCAAGCTGCCTCTCCCTGGACCTCAGTGTCCTCCCTCGCAGTAAACACACCCTGTGTACCACAGGGGATGCTTCATTATATTCTAAGATAATGGAAGTGAAAGTTAATCGAGAGGCCTGGGGAAACAGCTCTGTGGGTCCAATGTTTGCCATGCAACATGAGGACCTGAGTTTGACACTCAGAACCCACATGAAAACCAGGGCATGGTACCACACGCTTGTAAGCCCAGGACTAGGGAGGCAAGACAGGAGGGTCACTGGGTTCACCTGTCAGCCAGTCTAGTTAGGCCCAGGAGAGGCCCTGTCTCAAAGCAACAAGGTGTTCCAGGACTGCTAGGAATAGAGAGAGAGACTGTCTCAAAAACGAAACAAAACAAAAACCACAAAATGGACAGTGCCTATGGAGGAAACCCCTGCTAAGCGCCCTCTGGCCTCCACATGCCTGTGATGAACACATTGCACCCTCACAAACATAGCAGAATAAGCTGAGAGCTATAAAGGGCCACATTCCTGGGACAGGATGACAGAGAAAACCTAGACTACGGCCCATCCTCCAAAAAGCATGTTTCCTGCTGCTGATGCGGCTGAGGTCTGTGTGCAGGGTCTGCTCTGAACGCTTTCATGGACATCCCCTTCTGTGCTGGCGGTCCCGCAGTGTTCCAGCAGCGTTCCAGCAGCGTTCCGGCAGCTCACATGGCTGTACACCTCCTGGGGGCCGGGGGCTCCCCATTTGCCATCTTCCTGGCACGTTCTGTAGAACACAAGACTCCTGTTGCCTGGAGCTGCATCAGCCCTTCCTCCCAGGGCTGGCTTGTGTCCTAATTTCCTGTGAGTCTTTATGCTAAGAGAAGACACATTGCAGTTCTTCAGAATATCTGGGAAGGTTGAGCTACTGCTTGGTGTTTAAGAGCATTTGCTCTTGTAGAGGACCTGAGTTCTGTTCCCAGCCCTCAGGCACCCCTTCCTGGTGATCTCACACCTTTGATACACATGCAAACGTGCAAGCAAGGCACTCATATAGATAAAAGAAATAAATATTTAAAAATGTTTAAGAATAGTTGGGGGAAAATAATTTTTAAAAACTAGGAACAAACAAAACCAATAAAAAGAATATTTGGGGGCCCAATGTGCCGGCACAGGCCTTTAATCCCAGCATTGGGAGGCAGAGGCAGCTGGATCTCTGTGAGCTTGAGGCCAGGTTGGTCAACAGAACAAGTCCCAGGCTATCCAAGTCTACATAATAAGACCCTGTCTCAAAAAAGCAAAGAACCCCAAAACAACAACAACAACAATAGTAAAAACTGTCAACATCTTATATTACTTATATAAGTACCTGAAGCCAAAATAATGAGAGTAATTTTTACAAACTTATATCTTTTTCTAAGCACTTATATGTGGGTTATTTTGAGGCAGTGTCTCACGACATAGCCTTGGTTGACCTAAAACTTGCTATGTAGACCAGGCTAGCCTCAAAGTGGTAGTGAATCTCCTGCCTCTGCCTCCTGAGTGCTGGAGTTAAAACCCAGATGTTTGGTGTGGTTGTTTAAATGGTATTTTGGGGAATGAGGTAAGGCTGAAGCTCAGTGGGTAGAGTGCTTGCCTGGCATGCCCCAAGCCCTGAGGTCTTCCCCTATCAATATATACAGTGGGTTGTGTTATCTGTCACTCACCTCTAATCTCAGCACTTGGGAGGCAGAGGCAGGAGGATTATAACTTAAAAGTCATCTGAGCTACAAATTGAGTTTAAGGCTAGCCTGGGCTACATGAGACCATGTCTCAAAAAAAAAGGGGGGGGCCTTGGGGAAAAAAAGCTATTCCCTAATCCCCTCTCCTGAAATGACTGCACTTCCTCATCTGGCCTAGAGGAGTTGAGGGATGGCTGCCATACAAGAACTTTTTCCTTGCTGCCTCATAGGGAAGGTAGCCTCCATGGCTGCCAGTAACTGCCTGGTTGTCAATCCTGAAGCTGCCCCATGCTGCCCGTGCCGATGGGCACTTCCACTGCTTAAGGCTTCCTCATCAGCCAGTTTGCCTTAACTGAGGGATTAGTTCCACAACCTTGGATCCTGCGTGTCTCAAAGCCCCAAGCTTTCATTCACTATGGGATTCCCAAATCAGGCTTCTGGGAGTGGCGTGGGTAAGCACCTTATGCTGGCTTCAGAAGCCTCAACTCCACGTTTAAGCCAGGCTGTGGCTCGTCTCTCCTAACACTTGTGAAAAAGAAGTTCCAAGGCTGTTCAGAGGCAGTAGGGGAGGTAAAGATATAGTGTCACTGGTGACCCTGGTGGCTGTGAAGGGGGTTTCATTGACACTATTATTCAGAGACACTGATGGGTAAGTGCTGGAATGACCCTGCTGTTTGAGGTTGAGTCCCCCGAGTCCAGGTAAGATGCAGGACTCCCTCCCCTCAGCAGGGCCTCCTGCTGTCTGCCTCACTTCGTCTGGAGAGTGTCTCTACATGCAGACACCCCTAACCACATTTGATTTATGGTCTTTGACACAGCTCCCTCCTCGCTCTCCCCTCCTTGAGCCTATTTGACAATTAGATAGGATAGGAGCATGCTGTTTAATGCAAATCAAGCATCCTTGAAGTGCCTAGTTCCAATTATGTACACCAAACACTCCCAAAGGGGTATATAACCTTTGTTCTCTGGAATTAACGTTGAACTAGCTCCTTGACGTGGTTCCTGGGGTGTGTGATCCCTGTACAGTGCTCACCGGCCATTCCAGGCACGCTTCTTGTCTTGTGTCCCTTCCGACTTTGTGGGCCTTTGTTTGCCCAGGACCAGCCACACAGGGCTCTGGTCTGGGATCCCCTTGAGGGCCCAGGCATTCCAGCTGGGGCTCACTTACCAGCCAAGTCTCTCCTGCCGATGGCCACAAGGCCCTCAAACAGTGCTTTGCCAGGGTTCTTCCCAGCTGCGGCCACACCGTGCAGCCAGATGAGCAGCATCCGGTGACCGTGCTCCTGGTAGCTCCTGGTTCCTGTGGGAGAGGTGAGGAGAGGCCGCCCTGACTTCCGAGAGCCTGTGTGTGCCGCCCTCTAAATGACCCAGCCGAGCAGGGGCCCTTCTCCCCGCTGTAGGTGGCCTGGGTTGGAGTTAGGGTTAGGGTTAGGGTACAGCTCCTTAGATGGGGTGGCTTGGTGGCTGGTGTCTCAGGCCACGCCTCAGGCACACGCTGGATCTAATACACAGATGAGAAGCAGCCTAGTGAGAGGCAGCTGGCCACGTTTTTGCCCCAGCACTGGCTCATGGTTCTCAGCCTCAGACATCTCTAAAAATTCTATCTACTTTTGGTTCTTCTATTGACAATACATAGTGCTTGTATACTTCATCCTGTAGTTAGCCATCTCATACAGCTATCAGTTTTCTGTTTGTTAAATATTTGAGTCTTCTGGACCTTCTCATGTATAGGAATTATAATATTTGAAATGAAGAATTTGCTCTTTCCATTATGTTTCTCTCTGTGTATTTCTCTGTCTCTGCCTCTGTGTGTGTGTTTATGGTGTATGTGTGTGATGTATATAAATGTATGTGTGTGGGGGTATGGTGTGTGCCCCTGTGGCCTTGGATGTAGGGGCCACAGGGAGACTGCCTATCACTCTTGCCCTTCCTCCCTTGAGGCAGGGTCTCACTGAAGCTTCAGCTTGCTGTTTTGGGGGCTAGGCTGGCTGGCTAACAAACCCCACGATCCTCTTTCTCCACACATTGCCCTCTCCCAGCACTGAGGTTAGAGGTGTCCAGAGCCACACCCAGCCTTCCCATGAGTGTTACAAGTCCTCACATTTGCACACCGAGTGTTCTTACCCACTGAGTCATTCCCGTGCCTTTGGGCCAGGGCCAGGATTTAACTCCTAAAGAAGAGTGGCCGCAGTTGCCTCCCCTCCCTCCTCCCACCTTGGGGAATGGCGTTAACTGATTGTATAAATGGTGGGTATGGGTTCCAGGTGATTCCGCAAAATTCAAGGTCACAAAGGAGGTACAACAAGGATGCCTCACCTGTGCAAGAAGCCAGAGGAGCTTTGGAAGCAGAGTGGGGCTAGGCCATGGGTTCCCCAGCACACAGAGCATAGAACTCCTCTCACATGCTCCCACCCCCGCTGCCCTGGGTAGGACAGGGTAAGGCAGCACCTGTCCACTGCTGCTCGATGGCACAGACATGAGCCTCCGTGAACTCCCAGGAATAGGCCAGTTTCTTCCACTCAGTGGGCCTCAGATACTGGGAAGCCAGTCGCCAAAGCACAGAACGTAGCTGCTGTGTTTCCTGCCGATGGTCTTGCTTAAAGGTCAAGTTCTTCCTAGAGGGGCTGCTGGCATCCCTGCAGGAAAGGTGGTCCTGTGGGGCAGATCCCAAAAGTGCAGGAACCGTCTGGAGCCTCCTGGCAAACTCTGCCTCATGCTCTTAGATACAGGTGACACAGAACCTGGGAACCTGAATCAGCATGGGGTTCCAGCTTCATGTCTGCCCTGTCCGCCTTGAACACTGGACCCAATTTACTCACCCCATTCCTCCATCTAGAACTCACTTCCCTGACTTTCAACCCATTGCCAAAAAATAGACATCACTACTGGGCCATCTCCTCCAGGAAGCCTCTGGCCAGAGACCTCTCTGTTCGCACACCATCTCTTTACCACCTATGAAGTTTATGTATTCAAACCATTCCTCCCCTGGCCACGATCCCACCAGCCCAGACTGGAGTCCGCCTCGTCTCAGCGTGGCTGGGTGCTTGCCCATCCAGATCCTCACAGTCTTGGTGGTACCCAAGGCGGAGATGACTACCCACTTAGAGTTAGGGCCCCAGATTGGTTGAGGCTGGGACTCAGCGCCAGCTCCATGTGCAGCCAAGGCTTCCCAGCAGGAGAGATCCGTAGAGGCGGTACCTTCTCCCATCTGTAGAAGCGGTCAGCTTTTATGAGCATGTCCACCAGGCTGACGTGGTTGCCACGGGCAGCCACCGCCAGGGCAGTCTTTCCTTGCTGCAAAGAAAAGGCAAAGGGGAGGCTGCAGTTCCTACAGCGTGGTGCAGGGCTGCCTCTGGACTCACCACAAAAACCCCTGCCCAAAGGAAGCCCTCCCAGTGGTCCACACTGGAAAACAGAAAGGTTTTCTGGACTGCATGGTAGAGATGTTGGGTAATAACAACAACAGCTTTATTATTATACTTCCTATATTATTATCATTGTTATATTGTTATTATTGTTGTTGTTGGCATTGGTGGCAGTGTCTGATGTGGAGGAGGCCGGGAAAGCTTGAAAGGGGCTGCTTGGAGCAGAAGTACCTTATCTCTCAGGCTTAAGTCAGCTCCAGCGACAAGAAGCATCTCGGCTACGTCCTGCCAGGCATGCTCGGAGGCAAGGTGGAGGGGAGTCTGCTGCCTCTGGAGAGAAGACAAAGGGGGTGGCAAAGCACGAAGAAAGCATACGGGGAACCAGGTGGGGTGGCCCTCAGGAGGCAGAGGGGTGGATCTCTGTGAGTTCAAGGCCAATCTGGTCTACATGCTAGGATAGCCAGGACTACACATAAATGGATGGATGGATGGATGGATGGATGGATGGATGGATGGATGGATGGATGGATGGATGGGTGGATGGGTGGATGGATAGGGGCTGGAGAGGTGGCTCGGTGGTTTAGAGCATGCACTGTTCTTGTGGAAGCTTCTAGTTGAGTTAACAGCACCCACATCCCATGGTGCACAGCTGCCTGTAACTCCAGCTCCAGGAGAGCTGAGGCACCTCTGGTCCCCCAGGGCACCTGCACACAGGTAGCACATACTCACACAGACGCTTATAAGCACACACATGCAACCGTACACACACACACACACACACACACACACATTTTAAAAACCCAACAACCTTGGAAAGCTAAACAAGGAAATAAGTTTCTGAACTCTAGGCCATGCTGGGAGACCCCTGGCTTTGAATGGTTTCTGCCATCACTCACAATGTCCATGGCATCCAGATCACTGTGGGCGTCTATGAGAAGCTGGACCAGGCCAGGGAAGTTGTACTTGACAGCAAGGTGGATAGCAGTGATGCCCTGCTACAGAAGAGACACTCGGATCAGTCACTTGCCCCCACTCGGGACTGCACATTGGTGGGGTGGGGTTAATTTGGCCATGAAGTCTCTCAAACAATACTAGGTGACCTGAGGCCAGCGCAGCCACAATGCCTGGAACTGGAGGCCTAAACTGATCGGTAAGGAGGTGGCAGCCTTCCTGCAAGGTTAGAGACCCTGATACGCCAGCCTATGTGTGTGTGGTCTGACCTCAGACATGTCCACCTTCCTCTGTTACTCCTCACCTGACAGGTGATGGTTGTTGAGGACCCTTCAAGCCATACCACATACAAGCCATACAAACGGAAGCACACTAATTCACAACACGAGCTAGCAGGCACCCGGGGAGGTGTCTGACAACAATGATGTACAGAATGAATGAATGTCCGGCACAAAAGAGAGAACTTACCCAAGTCCAACACTCATTCAAGGCCTAGTTCAGGGATGAGGAACACCATTCCCGACAGCCACCCTTGGCCTCCTGACTAATGACTAAGTGAAGATGTGCCATGTCGTCCACCTCTCTGGGTGACAATGACACACATACTATGGAATAGCACCACGCCAGTAAAATTGTTGATGTAGATCTACACTTATTATAGAAATATGTCCTTAAATATTGAACATAAAAAGGTTATAGAGCATAACAGGTATGCTCATACCCCCAGGACTGCCCACAACTATCATTAGGAGCGTAATTCAGGGGAGGAGTGTTTTTTTTTTTTAAAGATTTATTTATTTATTATGTATACAGTGTTCTGTCTGCATGTGCACCTGCAGGCCAGAAGAGGGAAGCAGATCTCATTACAGATGGTTGTGAGCCACCATGTGGTTGCTGGGAATTGAACTCAGGACCTTTGGAAGAGAAGACAGTGCTCTTAACCTCTGAGCCATCTCTCCAGCCCGGAAAGAAAGTTTTTAAATTTTATTTCTTAAAAGTGTTTTTAAAAATTATTTTTAAATCATTAATTTAAATTTGGATTTATTTATTTTATTGTTTTATGTGTATGAGTGTTTCAACCACATGTATATCTGTGCAACATGTGTATGCCTGGACTAGTGAACATCAGAAGCTGACGTCAGAAGCCCTGGGGCTAGAGTTATAAATGGTTATTACCCGCCGTGTGGGGATTCAGAACCAAACCTGGCTCCTAACCAATCTCCAGCACAATTTACTATTTTAAAGATTAGTTATTTTTAATTTGTGTGTTTGCGTGTATGTCTGTGTGAGCATAGGAGAAGTGGTCTGTGGAGGCCAGAGCATCCTACCCCCTAGGGCAGGAGTTAAGGTAGTTATGAGCAGGGTCCTGGAAGCAGAACCTGGGTCCTGTGGAAGAGCAGCAAGCGCTCCTAACTGCTGAGTCATCTCTTCAGCCTCTGCTGTTAGCATTTGAGTTTTGGAATTCACTCTGTAGACCAGGCTGACCTCAAACTCTTAGAGATCCACCTGCCTCTGGCTCTCCAGTGCTGGAATTAAAGGTGTGGGCCACCATGAACAGCCACTGTCAATATTTTAAAAAGATTTTAACAATATTGTCATTTGTAAGTGATGTGATTATGTGACTAGACAGCTTTACAGTTAGATGAGCAGTAAAAGCCTAAAATTTACTTTTTAAAAAGCCACATAGAAGAGGAAAATACCCAAGTCAATATCACTCCTGTATTCATGCCTACAAGAAATGACACAAATTTTTGCTTTTAAGACAGGGCCTTGTGTAGCCCAGGCTGACCTTGAACTTGCTATGAAGCCGAGAATGACCTTAAACTCCTGAACTATGGAATGACATCATTTAAAAGATGTCCTGTTCACAGTGACAGCCAAACTAAATGTAAAGTATTAGAAGGGTATAATTTCAAATGGATAAAACAAGCCAGGCACGGTGACACATGCCTGCAGTCCCAGAGGCGGGTGGATCTCTGAGTTCAAGGCCAGCCTGGTCTACAAAAGGATAGCCAAGGCTACACAGAGAAACCCTGTCTCAAAACAAAAACAAACAAAAACGGACAACTGAGTAAAACACAAGTTAACCAGAAACCACGTGGCAACCTTGATAAACAGAAAACATAAAGAACTGAAGGGCTGCGGCGATGTGGCTCAGTTGGAGAGCGCCGGCCTAGCATGCTCAGAGCCCCGAGGTCTGATACCCCGTGCTGCCTTACCCAGGAGTGGCGGTACACATCTCTATCCCAGCACTCATTGTTTGGGGAGGCAAAGGCAGGTGGATCTTCCAGTTTGAGGCCAGCCTGGTCTACAGAGAAAGTTGCAGGACATTCAGGGCTACACAAAGAAACCCTGTCTTAAAAACAACAACAACAACAACAACAACAAAAATTGTATGTTTTTCAGCTACATAATGAATACCAGGTCAGCCAGGGCCACAGAGCAAGGAAGGAAGAAAAGAAGGAAGGAAGAAAGGAGGAAAAAAAAACCCTCTTTATTTCTAAATTTCTATGTATTTTAAATACATTAACTACATCTAAATTCTATGTATTTTAAAACACATAGTTCTTGGGCCAGCAAAATGGCTCAGTAGGTAAGGGAGCTTACGGCCAAGCTTGAAGACCTGAGTTTGATCCCTGAAACCACATGATAGAAGGAGAGAACTAACTCTCACATGTTGTCCTCTGACCTCCACATGTGGACAGAAAGAGACTGAGAGAGGTATATTTTTGAAATATCTATTTCCTTATTTACATAATGATAACAATCCATATATATGAAAACAGGCTTAGTGAGTTCAAAACAGTTTGCAAGTGGTAAATTGTGTCAGGGCTCAAGGCCAGGTTCTCTCTCTCTCTCCATCCCCATTTCTCTTTCTGTCTCTTCCCTTCCCCCAGAGTGAACAGAGGTTTATTAAGCAAAATTAGGAAGAATCCCAAGGTAGGAGTATCTGGGTTTTCTAATAACAAAATCTGTCTCAATCACAGAACAACATTGTCCCTAATGAGTTCTAATAGGAAAAGAGTTAATTGGGGTGAGGAGATGGCTCAGTTAGTAAAGTGTTTGCCACGCAAGCATGAGGACCTGCGTTCAGACCAGGCTGACCTTGAATTTGCTATGAAGCCGGAATGACCTTAAACTCCTGAACTATGGAATGACATCATTTAAAAGATGTCCTGTTCACGGTGACAGCCAAACTAAATGTTTGCTGCATTGTTGGTGCAATGATTGCCTAGCATTGCACCCACAGGTGTGCGGCAAATCCAGTGCTCTGGGAGCAAAGCCAGAAGGACCCTGCTGTCTCAAAAAAATAAGGCGGAGAGTGGCCTTTACACACACACACACACACACACACACACACACGAGAGAGAGAGAGAGAGAGAGAGAGAGAGAGAGAGAGAGAGAGAGAGAGAGAGAGAGAGAGAGAGAGAGAGAGAGGGAGGGAGGGAGGGAGGGAGGGAGGGAGGGAGGGAGGAAGAGAGAGAATGTAAGTAGCTGGGTCTGCAGAACAATTTTTTTTAAGATTTATTTTAGTAGGTATACAGTGTTCTGCCTTGATATACACCTCCAGGCCAGAAGAGGGCACCAGAGATCTCACTATAGATGGTTGTGAGCCACCATGTGGTTGCTGGGAATTGAACTCAAGGAGCTTTGGAAGAGCAGCCAGTGCTCTTAAACTCTGCAAAATTTAACTACTGCCCATGGCTCTGCAAAATGTAACTACTGCCAGGCGTAGTTAATTCAGCTGGATGCCCAAGCTTGGTTCCAACCCTGCTTCTGACAAAACATCAGAACATGAAAACGCCATGTTGCTTTAGTCCCTGCCCTACCCCAACCTCAAGGGACTGGAAATGCCTCGTTCCCCCTCCTGTGCTTAATTAATGCAGTCATGGGAGACTGCAGTGTGGGACCCTCCAGGCCAGGCCCAGTACTTACCTGGTCAGCCATGTTTGTGCACCCTCCTGCCTTGATAAGTGCCCAAGACACGTCCTCAGAGCCACCAATGGCTGCATAGTGGAGGCAGCTCCTCTTTTTCTGGAAGGAAACAGGCGTCAGAGCAGTAGTCCACGGACCTGTGACGGTGGGTGTGACAGGGCACCTTTAGACTCATATTCCATTCAAGTCTTGTGGCAGGAGGAATTAGTGATTTGCTCGGGCCTAGTAACTTGCAAAAGAGCCCACTGTGGCCTTTACCACAATGACTTGCCCTAGGCCACATAGCTAAGCTGTGGAGAAGCCAAGACCAAACCCAAAATGAGTGCCTCAAAGCCCCTGTTCACAGACCGCTTAGGAATCCGCTATTTCTGATTGACGTGTTGTGACTCAGTAGCCTGGGGAAGCCTTCAGTCTCAGGAGGGCTGGCTACCTGGGTGAGGGCATTCACGTTGCTCCCAGCACCGATGAGAAGCTTCACACAGTCGGCGTGGGATCCTTCCGCGGCTGCATGCAAAGCAGTCAGACCCTCCTGAAACAGAGAAAGGAATGGAGACTGGGGAAGCTGAAGCCAAACCTGTGGAAGGGCACATGTCTGTGCTCTGACCCCTTGAGCTCTCAGCTACCTACTAATGAGGACGAGTGTTTTGTTACCTGTGGCTCCTGAGCCTCAGATGTTCTCCCTGTGTGGAATGTACATGCCATGCTGACCCTCAGCAACACCCCTGCCCACGTTCTGGACGGCGGCAGCTGTCTCGTGTTTTGACAATCCAGCCTGTCTGTCTGTCTGGCTCCCTGCCCAGCCAGGTCCCTGGGCTGCTGCTCACCTCCTTTTGGTAGGTGTTGAGTGTGAGAACATGCCCCCAGCTTCCTGCCCCAGGCCTGCCACAGGCTGAGGGGCTCCTCCAAGACAGAGAGGCAACGAGCGTCTCAGCTGTCTGTGTGTGTCCCCAGCTAACTCACCGCGTTCTGTTCTTCCAGGTCTAGCCCAATGTCCACAAGTCTCTGGAGCACAGCCACGTGGCCCTGGCTGGCAGCCAGGTGCAGGGCGCTGTTCCCCTCCTGCAGGAAGAAGACTGCCTGAAGGGCTCACCGACACAGGGTCCCCAAATTTCAGGGTGTCCCAGAACCCCCACTAGAGCTGCTCCCCTTGTTTTACAGGAGTTAAGGCCCAGAGTGACATGTCCAGGGTTACAGAGCAAGTCTGACAAGCGTCATGCCTGTGCACTGCCCAAAGCCACAAGCAGGAGCATTCTCTGGGCCCAAGTCCTGCATGCACGCACGCTTGCTCTTTATGATTCAAGGCGGGTGCATTACTTTAAAAATAAGGGCTGGGAATGTAGCTCAGCTGGTAGAGTGATTGCCTAGAATGCACAAAGCTCTTGGTTCAATCCCACGAGTCTATAAACCAGGCATGGCAGTGTTTCCTGTAAACCAGTGCTTGGGAGATAGGGGCCGGAGGATATGTTCCAGGTCATTTCCAGATACATAGTGAGTTTGAAGCCAGCCTGGACTCTACGAGACTGTCTGCTCCAAAGAAAGAAACAGAAGGAGAGAACGAGGAAAAACTAAAAGAACTCTTATCTTGGGCATCTCATACCCCACCAGCTAGCCCGTGTGCACTAAAGTGCCAACTGGGAGAAATCAGACACACGACACACACTGGCTTCTGGGGCTTTTCCCTCTATCAGAAGTAGGCTGCAGGAGGCTGAAGAGATAGCACAGCAGTTAAGACATTGGCTGCTCTTCCAGAGGACTGGGTTCATTTTCCAGCAACCACATAGCAGCTCGAACTGTCTATAACTCCATTTCCAGGTGATTGGACGCCCTCACACAGACAGACATGTGGGCAGATCACCAATGCACATAAAATGAAAAATAAAAGATAAATAAATCATTTTAAAAACGAGCACTTGTTGCTCCAGAGTACTGGTGTTCAGCACTGACATGGTGCCTCACAACCATCTGACCCTCTTCTGACCTCTGAGGGCGCCAGGCATACACAGCACACGTGTATTCAGGAAAAACATTCATACACATTTTTTAAAACTATGAAAAAGAAAGGTAAGTAGGCTGTAGGAGGTGCCAGGACCAAGAAGGTGCAGGAATGCTGCAGCCTGGTCAGGGGGTTTAGAGTGCCTCTTGGTCACAGCACCTTGTCTTTGACACCATGGTCACAGCCAGAGCCCACGAGGAAGTCCACAGCATCCAGATGTCCGTGCTCAGCAGCTCTGTGAAACGCTGTTCTTCCCAGCTGGTGGGACGGTGAGGGAGAGTGAGTCAGTGCACACACACCCACTGCCCCTGCCCTCGGCTTTCCTCATCTCTCTGTACTTGTACCTGCCTCTCCCAGCCCATTCCCCCTGCCACCTCTTACCCAGCCTCAGCTTCCGAACAACAGTCCCTCTGTTGGGAGAAAGTCCCCCTTCTACTTCAGCCCTTCAGTGGCCCCCAGCTGCCCGTCACAGGAGGACAGAATCCTCTGGTTTGAGATAAATCTCCACGGGGACAGGCATTCCCTTTGGCTTTCCCTCTCGTGATTCCAGTCCATCTGAAATCACACACTTTTAAAGTTCCAAGGATACTTTCTAACACTTACCAGTGACCCTAAATCTCTCCCTCTCTAAATGCCCCAAATGCTTCTCCGGGAAGCAGAAAGCAGGCTCCTTCCTTTGGCCTGTTTAGTCCTTGATGGAAGTGAGAGTCAACCATGTTCTGTTTTCATCCTGCCCATCCATGTACCCTTCATGCCTCCTCTAGCAACACTCAAGGTAGAGTACAGTTTTTCTAGCTGATCAAAGAATACACTCTGGGTGTGCATACCCTAACAGAGCCTGCAGAGCCTGAGCCAGTAAGATACATCCAGTAGTGCCCCCAATAAATAGGGCGCACCCAGCAAAGTCCCAGCCAATGCACCCAGTGAAGTCCCAGTTACCTTGTCTGCACGATCCAAGGCCACGTCCTCCAGGTCCTCCATGACAAAGGCCAGCACAGGCACGTGGCCTTTCTGAGCTGCACAGTGCAGCAGAGTCAGGCCCTCCTGGAAACAAGGGCAGGGAGTGGCCTGGAGTCTGTGAAGGGAGGCCCTTCTCATACATGCCCTGACTCCCGGCACACAGCTCTGCATGGCAACAATGCTATCAATGATGAGCACAGCCCAGGCATGATCCAGGGAGGCAGACAGCAATCAGGATGCCAGAAGCCAAAAGCCTCGCTCCACACTCATCAGCTCTGGTTTGGGCCAGCTGCCCTCACCTCTCTGAGTCTGTGCTTAAGCAACTCAGGGCAAGTCAGAACACAGGGAAAGTATTAATCTGTCTCTGTAGGCCGTGCTGGCCTCAAACTCATAGAGATCCTCCTGCCTCTGTCTCTTGAGTGTAGGGATTAAAGGTTTGCACCACCGTGCCCAAGTAAGAACAGAAAAATGATTCCAAACTATAAGGTGAGGTCACACAGCACTTGCAGTCCCAAGAACATCCCAGAGAACAATTGTGTGAGAGTTCTAGGCACCAACCTCCTTCATACCAGACAGCTACAAATGAAGAAACCAGGAACAGGGCTGGAGATCCAGCTCAGCAGCTAAGAGCAGGCTGCTCTTCCAGAGGACCTGCGTTCAATTCCCAGCACCCATGTCAAATGGCTCACACACACTTGTAACTCCAGTTCCAGGGGATCTCTTAGGGTACCTACATGCATGTAGTGCACATAAACTCATGCAGGTGTACACACACACACACAACGAACTGGGTACACACACACAATGAGCACCCAGTAACTGAGTGCTCAGTTTAAGTTCACTAAGACTGGCCTCCTAACCTCCAGGGAGAACAAAGGCCAGATGTGCTCTGCAGGCCTTTGAGAGGGAGAAAGAGTAATGTTTAATGAGGAAGTCTTAGCTGGGGTGAGGTGGTGCATACCTGTAAGCCCAGCCTCAAGGAGGCAGAGGCAGGTGGATCTCTGTGAGTTTGAGGCCAGCCTGGTCTACAAGGCCTTCAGGACAGCCAGAGCTAAAGAGAGAAACACTGTTTCAAAACAAACAAACAAACAAAAATAACAAAACCAAACAAAAATAAATAAATAAATGAGGGATAGTTGCAAAGGACTAATGACCCAGAACTTCCATCCCTGACTGCATTAAGGTTGGAGTTCCTAGAATGCTCTCTCTCTCTCTCTCTCTCTCTCTCTCTCTCTCTCTCTCTCTCTCTCAATTTTTATAGCTGGAGACATGGCTCAGCAGTTAAGAGCACTTGTTGCTCTTGCAGAGGACCCAGGTTCCTAGCACCCACATGGTGGTTCCCAGCCCAGTTCCAGGGGATCCAACAGGTATGTATGCATAGACACACGTTCATGCAGGCAAAACATTCACACCCAAATAACAAAGATTTCTTTTTTAAACATGTGTGAGAGCTTATCTCCTATACTACCCCTTCTCCATCCCTCCTTCCCTCAAAGGCCAGAAGAAGGCATCAGCTCCTCCTGGATCTGAGGTCACAGGTAGTTATGAGCTGACCTTAGGTCCTCTGCAAGAGGAGTGCTCTTAACCCCTGAGCCATCTCTTCAGCTCACTGGAGCAGTGTTTTCCAGTTCTTACCAACCATTGATACAGCCTAAGAATCAGCAGAATACTGGTCTACATCTTGACAGCTGTCAGGTCTCAGTATTGCTTTCATTGTACATAAACTCCAGTTAATGGTAAGTATGCTGAAGTATTCAGAGGGAAATAGCTGCTTAAAATTTACTTTGAAATGTATCCAAAAATATAAAACACTCTAAAAAACTTACCAGTGAGAAATTAATGCAAGCTTTAGGAAAAAGCCTGTAGCCCTTTCAGCTATTCAAGAGGCTGAGCAGGGAGGATCACTTGGGCCCAGGAGTTAAGGGCTAGTCTGGGCGATACAGCAAGACATCCCTTGCAATAAACAGCCTAGGCTAGCCTCAGATTAGTTGTGCAGCCAAGAATAACCTTGAACTTGTTATCCTTCTGCTTCTACCACCAAAGTGACCACTGCGCTCAGTTTATGTAGTGCTAGGGATCCGACCTGGGGTCTTGTGTATACTGGGAACGTGTTCTACCTGCTTAGCTACATCTCTGACCCTTTCTTACTATTTTGTTATCCAAGGAAGCCACATCCAAAGAAATCTGGGATGGTTTTTGTGAGCCACTGGAGAAAGGGGGGGCATTGTCCCAGATACCCTAACCCTCCCACCAGATACCCTGCAGTCCAGCCAGCCTAAACCCACCTCATGGGTTAGCCTGAGCAAAACCAGAGAGATGGTCCAATCAGCCGTGGAGCCATGGACAATATCAGGAAAGCACTGGTGGGGGCCAGACAGGCGGACAACAAGTTCAAGAACATGCAGGGTTACATGGTGCCCTCAAGTTGAAGAAGGAAAAGAATCCCAGGTACACTGGCTGATACCAACAATCCATGTAAGAGGCTGAGGCCACCCTGGGCTACACAGTGGGTTCTAGGTGAGCCTGGGCTACAGAGTAAATTCCTATCTAAACAAACAGAAGAAGGAAGGGGAAGGGTAGAAGGGGAGAGGGAGGAAAGAGAGAGGAAAAAAGTCCTATTTATTTATTTATTCAATTAAACATTAGAGTGTTGTGTCACCAAGAACAGGATAGTAAAGCAAGGGAGATCCAAAATGTAGTCCATCACTCAGTATTGGCCATTTGAGAGCATACATCACACACACACACACACACACACACACACACACACACAACTGAGGTGCATTCACAGCAGACTCTTTATAGCAAATCTATCAAGACAGCTACAGATTCCCCAGGGCTATTGAGCGCTGGGCAGAAGGACCGTGCATTTGCGTATGGACGTTTCCCCTGGATGTCTCTGAAGGCCCCTCACTCAGACTCAGATCCTACTGCCCGCTAACACAGAAGCATCTTGACAGAACTGTGACTCTCCTGACACTGTTAAGCTCCTGTCCTGGTTGGGTTTGTGGTTGTTTTGTTTTGGGCCAACTTGACACAAATGTAGACATGCCTGGGAAGGGGGATCTCAGCTGAGATAATGCCTCCATCCACACTGCCTGTAAGTAAATCTGTGGGGAATTCCCTTCCCAGCCCGTGGGGGCAGGGCCGCCCCTGGGCTGGAGGTCCTGGGTTCTAGAAGAAGGCAGCCCGAGCAAGCCTTTGGGAGCAAGCCAGTGAGCAGCAGCCCTCCAAGCCCTCTGCATCAGCTCTTCCTATAGGTTCCTGTCCTGAGTCCCTGTCCCGCCTTCCCTCAGTGATGCACTGTCACCTGAGAGCTGAAATAAACGCTTTCCTCCCCAGGCCTGTATCACAGCAATGGAAACGCTAAGACAGCTCCCAACGGTGGCATAGGCCCCTGGCCAAGAACTGCAGCGCTGAGTTCTGTCCTCAGTGTCTGCCAGAGCTGCCCCTCTGCGGAACGGGTACTCCACCTAGGGTCCCTGCGTCCTCGGCAAGTGCTCTACCATTGAGCCACGCCCCCAGCCTCTGTAGTCCCCTTTTAGCATTTGGTAAAGCCTAGGAACCCCTTCTCAGAACATTTACTTAAATAAATACAATAAATTACCTGAAAAATGCTTAAATCAGATATGCAGGTTTATGACAATAACATTTGTTTCCCGTTGCTGCTATAGTAAATCACTGTAAACAGCTATAGTAAATCACTTAAAGAGCATCTACCTGTCAGGTCCAGAAGAAGCCTGGGACAAATGGCAGCCTTGCTGCCTGTTAGCATACCAAAGTGCATGCTAGCTTCCAGGTTCTCTCAGCACCACCAAGGACCTGCTACAGAGTCCACGCTGGTGTCCCGGCTCCCCCCAGCCTCTGAGTCCTATATTATCCTGCCGTTTCAGCCACATGCTCGTGTTCTCTGGGCTCTCGTCTCTTTTTGTCCTCTCTCTCTCTCATCTTCCTCTCCCCTTTCCTGTTTCATGGCCCAGTTCAGTCTACTTGCATGGTTAATCCACCACTTTCTCGCCATGCTCTGAACTCTTCCGGAGGCATCTCAAATCTACACTAAGACCTTTCCCTCAACCATACCTTAGAGTGGTTATGTCCTCAATGTTATACATCTGGTGCCAAAACCCCCACTTTATACACAACCTTCTTTGTTTAATTTGGTTTGTTTTTTAAGACAGGGGCTCAATATGTAGCCCAAACTGGCTTATAAATTCTAATCTTCGTGTCTCTACCTCCAGAGTACTGGGATTACAGGTGTATGTTACCATGTCCAGGCAAAAGTATTCACATGCAGTTCTGGGCCTGGAGACACAGCTTGGTGGTGTAGTCACTTGCAGCCAACTGACAACCTTTTGATCCCTAGCTACCTCCCACACAACGGGAGAACAGAACCAATTCCTTCTGGGTGCCCCCCCCCCACATTCTCTCTTTCTCTCTCCTCCCTTCCTCCCCTCTCACACTACAATTTTTAAAATTAAAGGATGCCTAAAATGGGTGAGGAGGGCACATTTCTTCTGGCGGCTTGGAGAGAAGGTCAGGCTATGGTTACAAACAGTTGTGAACTGCCATGTGGGTGCTGGGAATTGACCTTCCAGACACAGCCTCCTCTGCCAGCCCTTCTCTGCCTCCTCTCTTTCCCTGTGTGAACTCCTGTGATCACAAGGGGCCCATGTGAGGCCGGAAGTGGTGGCACATGCCTTTAATCCCAGCACTTGGGAGGTAGAAGCAGGTGGATCACTGTGAGTTCAAAAATAGCCTGATCTACAAAGTGAGTCCAGGACAGCCAAGGCTACACAGAGAAACCCTGTCTCAAAAAACCAAACCAAACCAACCAAACAAACAAACAAAAACAAAAACAGAAAAAAGCAAGGGGCCCATGTGGTCCATAACTTAGAAAGAAAAGCAGACTTCCCGCCTCAAGATCTATAACCTCATTTGCAAAATTCCTTTCGTCATATTAGATTCTGGGAATTCATAGGTCTGAGTTAAGTTAGACATCTTTTGGGGGATGCCTGGCACTATAAAAGGAAGCCGATTTTGAAAAAAAATGGGTCTCGGTAGGTAGAGCAGTAGCCTAGCATGCACAAAGCCCCCGGTTCCATCCCCGGCACAGGACAAACATGTGGCACGCCCCTGGAATCCCGAATGCAGATGGTAGAGGCAAGAGCATCAAGGACATCCTCAGCTGTATAGAGTTCAAGGGCAGCCTGAGATGTATGAATGCCAATGGAGGGGATTCCGGGTACCCAGCTTTGTGGGTCCCTGCTCCCCGAACTCACTCACACACCCAGTGCTAAGGGAGACCGGCTCCCTAAGGGGTAACACCCACACAGCCTGAGACATTACCTCACTACTGCTCTTGCTTCTCCACCACTTTGAGGTAGGTAAGTAACACCCCCATTTCCAAATGGAAAACAGGCTTTGGTGATAGAGTAACAACACAAGGTGTAGGAGTTGGTATCCAGGGTTCTGGTCCTTCCATTGGCCACCCTGAGGATGAGGAGGACAGGGCCTGCCAGGAGGCCTGCTCAGCTTCCTGACTGCCCTGTGGGGTGTTGGGCAGATGCCCATCTGTAAATATGAAAACCAGCTGGCCAGACAGCTGGAGAATTTCCAGCCCAGAACAGGGAGGGGTAGAACAGCCAGATGAGAGACAAGTGCCGGATGAAAACTCTCCTGCCCTTTCTCCAGTCTAGCGGGGGCTCTGCGACGCAGGAGCTGCAAGGTTGTGGAGGGCCAGGCAAGCTGCCACAGGCAGAAGCAGGTGGGGAACAGAGGGCAGAAGCGGGAAAGCAGAGGGGCTGGGCTGCCGGCTGAGGCCTTACCTTGCTCTCACAGTGAACCTTGGCCCCAGCATTGACCAGGATCTGCACAATCTGCAAGTGGCCGAACCAGGCAGACAGGAGGAGTGCGTTCATCCCAAACTAGGGGAGAGGGCACAGGGAAGTGAGGAGAGAGGGAGGAGGCAGAGGCGTGGCTGTGGCCACACAGGCCAGACTATCCATCTGTCAGCACAGCTCAGTTCAGAGAGCCCTAAGTTTTAGGCACTTAAAAACCTAAACACTGGGGCTGGGAAGATGGCTCAGAGGTTAAGAGCACTGGCTGTTCTTCCAAAGGTCCAGAGTTCAATTCCCAATAAGCACATGGTGGCTCATAATCATCTATAATGAGATCTGGTGCCCTCTTCTGGCATTTGGGTGTACGTGCAGGTAGAGTACTGTGTAAATAAATAAAATTCTAAAAATTAGAAAGCTTTGCTTTTATTTTATACATGTCAGGGTTTTGCCTGTATATGTGTAAGCACACTGCATGTACGCCTGTTGCCAGAGGAGGCCAGAAGAAGGTATCAGATCCTCTGGAGCTGGAGTTACGGATGGTTGTGAGCTGCCATGTGGGTTCTAGATATCAAACCTGGGTCCTGTAAGAGCAACAAGTGCTCTAAACCACTGAGCCACCACTGCAGCTCCAGTTTTTCTGTTATTAAAATAGAGACTGAAATAGTATCGGAAACTCGCTTCTGCTAGATAAAAATTTAAAAATAAAAAAAGGCGCCATCTGCTCTCATTGCCACTTCAATAGAAAGACCATTTAAAATGAAATGTTTGCAGGGAACACATCTCAGGTTTGTTTGGAATCTTTTGTTTTGTTTTTGAGATAGGTTCACATGTAGTCCAGGTTAGTCTCAAACTATGAGGCAAAGGATGACTTTGAACTCCTGATCCTCCTGTCTCAACCTCTCAAAGGCTGGAATCAAAGATGTGTGCCACCACACCCAGCTCATATTTATTGCATGTGCTCGCAGCAGAGCATGTGTGAGGGTGAAAGAGAACTCTGCACTGAGTGACTGAGTTTAGGTTCCCAGGCTTGAATTGCATGTACCGTTACCCCCTAGGCCATCTCACCAGGGACCCACTATATAGCCCTGGATGGTCTAGAACTCACTATGTGACCAGGCTGACTTCAAACCCGCAGAGATTGTCTCCCTCTGCCTCCTAAATGTTAGGGTTAAAGGCTTGTGACACAATGCCCAGCTTTTTATTATATATTTAGTTAGTTTACATTTAGTTTGGGGCCTAGCATGTGTGAGGTCCTGGTTGCAGCGCCTTATAAACTGGACATGGTGGTACGCACCTGTAGTCCCCAAACTTCAGAGCATTCAGGGAACAGGGGCAGAAGGAACAGAAGTTCCAGGCTGTCCTTGAGTTTGAGGCCAGCCTAAGCTTCCTGAGGCCTTCTCTCTATTCTCTCTATATATACTGTTCCTTTTTCTTTCTTCTCTCCTCCCCCATGCCTCATTTTATCCCCGTGATGGAGATAAAACCCAGGATGCTAGACTCTCACTGCACAGCTGAGCCACTTCTCTAGCCTTAAGTGTCCATTCTTTTCTTTTTAAGATTTATTTATTATGTATACAATGTTCTGTCTGCATGTACACCTGCACATCAGAAGAGGCCACCAGATATCATAGACGGTTGTGAGCCACCATATGGTTGCTGGGAATGGAACTTGGGACCTCTGGAAGAACAGCCAGCCAGTGCTCTTAACCTCTGAGCCATCTCTCAAGCCCCAATCTTAAGTATATTTGTATCGAATGTCACTTTCAGATTCAGTCCCTCTACACCTGAGGAGGCAATTCTGGAGAGTCTGTCTTTGGGGTCCCTCCCTTTCATGTGGAGCACCATCATCTACCCATGTGCCCAATCTGTTCCAGGACATGGTTTCTTAGCAAGTTGTGTGTTCAGGTGCCCACCAGGGCAGAACCTCATGGCGGCCTATCACAAGAGACCCTCTGTTTGGGTCCTTTACTAAGCAGGCCATTATTGATCCACGTGATTGTTTGTTTGTGGCTTACTAATCTCCCTCTTCACATGGTATCGTGAAGGACTGAAAAAGTTCCGAAAACTGGAAGGCCATTGATACCTAAGAGCACTTTCTTCCTGTGCCATGGGAAAAGGTACAGTGCTTGCCTAGTATCACCAGCCCACTAACACCAGTCCCTAAGACTGAGCTGGGCCCAGCCTGTACCTAAGCATCTGTATATTATTGTCAATCTTGCCAATGACAACTGCTTGCAGGTCAGACACATCTAGGATACCCTTGCCCCTGAGAGAGGAAGGTAGACAGACAGACAGACCCTTCCCTACCGAATCCACGTCGTCCACAGCAGCCCCGTGCTCCAGGAGCAGCCTTACAGCCTGCTCGTGCCCAGCACCTGCAGCCCAGTGCAGGGCCACTCTGCCCACCTGCCGGAGGAGGGGAGACTTGTCACTATGCCCAGATGTCTGGCCTGCCCCTGGCACCCTCCCTACCGAGACAGCTGGCCTGCAGGAGGAAGGGCTGTTGGTGGCTCTGGTAACTAGCTGGATGGGGACCGAGCCTTTCTTGAGGTTCCTTCTCCCTGACATGGTACAAATATCAAAAGACACACTGACTGGGCCCATCTGTCCCTGCCTGAGACTCTTCACAGCTTCCCACTGCTCTTGGGGCAAATGCCTGAGCCTGGGCCTACAAGACCCTGTGTGGCCTGGCACTGTCCACCTCTCCCTTCTTCTCAGAGGGGCCAGATGGTTTCCAGCTCTAAACCTTTCTTCCTACTGGGAAGCCACATGTGACCTAGGACAGCTCTCTAAGGCCCCCAGGGAAAGAGAGTGTCTGGTTCTTCCCTCACAATGAGCTGAAAGGGGCCTGTCCGTCTGGCTCACCCTGGGAGCTCATCCTGGTTGCTGGGCCCCAGTCCATCTGAGCAGGCTGGGCCACCAGCCTCCCTCTGTGTAGAGACCTTCTCTACCACCTCAGCTTATGAGAGGCAGCAAATGGAAGCACTGCTTTTCTGTGTGATGTCTGGAGACCAGCTCTGCCTTCCTCGGGACTTCTGCCACCCTGTTCCCTTTACCTGAAACACTGGCCTTCATCTCACTCCAGGGAAGCTTTCTGGGATACCTCCAGGTGTGACAAAGGCCTTGGACCCCTCTCTGTGCTTATAGGACAGTTTATCACAGTCGGAGAGAGGTAGTTTGCTTGCTGTCTCTGCCACCCCACGGTACTCCATGAATACAGGGACCACAGCTGTCATGGGTTCCGCTCTGTTCAAGCACTAGCATAGAGTACGCCCCGAGTAACCTAGTGAATGTGTGAATAAGCCAGTGTGCGTGAGCAAATACACTGGATGAATGAAGACATCAATGAATGTGTAAGTAAATATGATTAGTGACTACGTGCATAACTGGAGGGAGGGAGGGAGGGAGGGAGGGATGCATGGACAAACAGACAAGGCCATGCTTCCCTGCAGGTACTTACTTGTTCAGGAGATGAGACCAAAGCTTCAGTCACCAACCACACGCTGCATGACCTAAAGTGACCTGCCTCTACCCCATTGCACCTGCCTTGAACTATACAACCTCTCTGAATCTCTGCAAAGTTGGGTGGCAGCTACCAAGAAGCTGGTGGGCAAGTTCTGCTCTGTTCTGCTCTGAAAACCAGAACACTGCACACACGCTCATAATTCTTTGTTGTTGTTGGGTTTTGTTTTGTTTTTAAGACAGGATTTTTCTGGGTAGCCTTGGCTGTCCTGGACTCGCTTTGTAGATCTGGCTGGCCTCAAACTCACAGAGATCGGCCTGCCTCTGAGTGCTGGGATTAAAGCATGTGCCTCTGTGCCCAGCCTCACTCACATTCTCTTTGCTAGTCCTCCTCCTCCCAAGCCGGCTCTGAAGACTGACATCATGCTTCTGTCTCATCACCCCTCACAGTGCACCCTCTGCTGCCGTCAAGGATTCTGCACTCAGTGCCTGCTAATCAATCCCTGGTTTATCTTCCAAGAAATCCCTCGGAGCCAGATAGGGGCCACCTGCATGGATCTGGGCCCATCTTCAGTGTCCACTTAGAAGGCATGCTTCTTCCATGGACCCTAAGGCCTCCCTGTCTGACTCGTAGACCACCAGAATGGACCTGTACCTCTTTTCACACACAGTGGGAACGGCGGGTGTTAAGAGAGCTGCCTCACCCACATTCTCCAGAGCCTGCAGCCTGGTCCCCTGTGGTCCCCAGAATCCTGCCCACTGCCTGTCTCCACCTTTGTGTCTTAGATGCGGCCTCCACATGGCTCCACGTGGGTTCCGAGTCTGAGCTCTGGAATTGCCAGCGCCTGGCTTGGAAGCCTGACGCTTAGACTGGTTCCGGTAATGGGGGCGCAGCAGGGGCCTCGCCCCCAGGTCAATGCGCACAGACGCCCCTCCTCGCCGCGCGCGCATACTCACATGGTTTCCAGCCCTGATGTCAACCCTCTTCTCAAACAGCTCCTTCATCCTCCCCACACGATTCCAGCGTGAGGCCTCATGGAGCTGCTTCTCCAGGGGAAGCACTGGGGAGAAAGGGGGATTCAGGGTGAGAGGAAGGGACCCCACACTCTTAGAGATGTGCTTGGAGACGGCTGGAATGCGCTCCCCCTGGAGTTGGTGACCGCCTTTGCGCAGACTCAACCCACTGGAGAAGACAGCGAGGATTTAATGCGCCAACCCGAGGAAGGCGGGGGGGGGGGGGCGCAGGGTCCCTTTTAGACCTTCTTACGCCTTGTTTTTCCACCTCTTCTCTCCTTGCCCCTTAGTTCTAACCCTTCCACCTCCACACCCGGGGCCCTTTCTGCACTGCCTGGCTGGAAGGTTCCCATCTCCGCATTCTTTCTCCCTCCTCAGAGCACCTTCAGGACACAAGAAGCCGGCTTCGGTAAAGTGCTTGCTTTGCAAATGTGAACACCTGAGCTAGTGCGTTCAGATCCCTAGAATCCTGTTTTAAAAAACAGACTGGCAAGACGGGTCAGAGGGTGACATGAGCACCTGCACATACACAAAATAAATTTTAAAAAATGCACTTTGAAAGATGGGCCAACAGTTAAGAGCACTTACAGCTCTTTCAGGGGATCTGAGTTCAGTTCCCAGCACCCATATTGGGCAACTCACATCTGCCCATCACTCTAGCTTCAGGGGATTAACCTCCTTCTGGGTCTACAGGGACCTACCATGCACATATTCACACACAGACAGGCACACACATACAAACAAAAATAAACAAAATCTCAAAAAGAGGGGGAGGAAGGGGATGGTGAGATGGCTCAGCTGGTAAGGACATTTACCAACGAAGCAAATGCCAGAGCTCAACCCCAAGACCCAACCCACATAGTGAAAGGAAAGAACTGACTCCCAAAAGCTGTGCTCTCATAGTGTCTGCACACACACACACACACACACACACACACACACACACACACACACACGCACGCACGAACACTCAGTAAATATAAAAAAAAAAAAAACCCTCAAGATGGCTCAGGCAAGCCTGAGAACATGAGTTTGAGTCCCAGAGCCCACGGGAAGAGCCAGATGCAATGGGCACATCTGTAATTCTGGTATTACATAGGAGGCAGAAACTGGAGACTTGCCCAGAACCTTGCAGGTCAGCTAGTTTGGAGTATGCCCCACAGTTTGGCAGACACAGCAAAAGAGATGCTGTCCCAAGACAGTGTAGAAGGAGAGACTCGAGTCCTGAAAGTTGTCCTCTGACCTCCACACGTGAGCCTGGTCATTGTGCAGCCAGGGGCAGGCGGCCAGTGTCTTGGCAGGAAAGCATGCACTGGAGTGACAAGGTTAGAAAGAAAACTTTATCTGTTCCATGCGCTTCCCCACACACACTCCCAGACCCACAAACGCACACTAGGCTCTCTGACATCGAGCTTTATCAGCGTTGGCTTCTCTGCCCGGAATCACACACCCACAACGCTCCACTGCTCTCCCTTTGTCTGGGAGGCTCCCTGACCCCAGCTGAACTATGAGCCCTCTGAACTAATCAGCGCCTTGCTGGGTGTAGCGACACACGGATAATTCCAGCACTTAGGAGATGAAGGAGGATCAGGAGTTCGAGGACAGCATCAGCTACTTAGCAAGCTGAGATCCGGTGGTGGCTACATGAGGCCCTGTCTCACAAAAAGGTAGGGGTGAGGACATGGCCTGGAGAGGTGGCTCAGTGGGTAAGTGCAGTTGCTGCTCTTGAGTTTGGTTCCCAGCATCCACGTCCGGCTTCTTCAAGTATACACACACACACATAAAAATAACAAAGTAAGGCACATGCCTTTAACCCCAGAACTCAAGGGCAGAGGTAGGCAAAACTACATCCTGGTCTAAACAGTAAGCTCCAGGACAGCCAGGAATACACAGTGAGAATATATCAGTAGTAGTAGTAATTTTAAAATAAGATAAAAATTTAAAAAGCAACACTTAAGCTCAGTGGAGCCCAGTGCGCATTCTCATTCACCCAGGCAGATGCTAACATCTGGCTTCAGCATTTTGCAGTCCCTTGTGCAGAACTATGGGGATTCAGAAAAGCAGGTTCAATGGCCAGGGCTCAGCCTGGGCAGCAAGACTTAGAATTCTCAAAGGAGGTCATGGCTCAGTCCCCTTCCTCTCCCAAGCAGGGTTCCAAAGGTGTCCCAGGACAGTTGAGGACCGCAAGCATGCGTCCCCCACATCCAGGGGTCCTGGGTCTGGGTACATTCTGGAAGAGGCTCTGAAGTTCCTCACTCAGGGCTGGGGTTGACCACAGAATCTCTTTTTCAGATCCTGGTTTCTCCTTTGATATCTACACCCCATTTTATTCTGGGCAAACTGGGGTCTTTAGGTTTTGTTTTGGTGGTGGTGGTTGACAGGGTCTCATGTAGCCCAGGCGGCCTTGGAGTCCCTATGTAGCCAAGGATGGCAGGTGATGTTAAATTCCTGATCCTCCTGCCTCTACTTCCCTAGTGCTAGGATTGCAGACATGTGCCACCATGCCTAGTTTTACTTGGTGCTTGGGATCGAACCCAGGGCCCCGTGCATAACAAACAAACATTCTGCCGGTTGAACTGCATGCACCCTTATTCCTGATTTTAGCATTTCTACCACTATGGAGATGACAGCAGGCCCTACGTACATGGTCTCAAAGGTAGAAGACAGGCCTGACCTACCTCAAGGCACACAAAGCAACTTATTATCAAAGATTGCTATCACTCCCAACTTGCCATGTCCTAAACACACGTGTGGCCGCTGTGCCCTGCGCCTGTGTGACGTTCCTCTGGGAGCCACAGAGAAGCCGAGATGGAGGTGGCCAAGGAGAAGGGACAGCCTGTGCCGTGGGCCGCCCTCCGTGAACTCGGGGTCGCCCCACCCGGCCTCGGTCCCCACCCCATCCCCGCCGCGTCCACCCGCCGCGGCACCGCGACTCACAGCCCTGGGTCTCCCATGGCAGCTCCTCCTCCATCCCGCCGCTCGTGCTGGGCGCCTGGGAGAGCGCGGAGGAGCCGGAGGAGCCGGGAACGCGCAGAGCGGGGGTGGGAGAGTGGGCGGCAGAGGCTCCTCATCTCTCCGCCCCCGCCCGCTGTCAGCCCCGCTGTGAGTCTGATCAGCTCCCACCTTCAGCTGCCACCCGGGATCTGTGCCTTCACGCTGCCCCAGGACCCCAACACGCAGCTCCCCTGGGACCCTCCCAGTCTTGCTGCCTCGACAGGTCCTCCCACTCTGGGCTCTCCAGACCCCACTACCCACCAAGCCTGCAGACACAGGACAAGAGTCAACGTAGTCACCATCAGAAAAAATGGGGTTCCACCGAACATGAGATATCAGTCACACTGCTTAGATTGGCCAAAACGAAACGCAAACAAAAGAGACAACGAAACAACGGGGGGGGGGGGCTGGATGATGCCAGATGTCAGGGCAGAAGGCGCAGTTGCCCAGCCACTGTCCTCTGCTGGCGGCTGCAGCCTCAGGCTGGCACTCTGGAATCCAGCCTGGCAGAGGGAGAGAGAGACTCTTTAACCCGAAGGAAGAAAAACAAATAAAAAGTAAACAAAGTCAAGAGAATTAACGTTGTAAAAATTCCTCCAGAAAAAAAATGAACCATCCTCTACTGCCTAAGGGTCTAAGAAACTGCTGTCCCTTTCTGCGGGGACAGCACCTCCACATTTCCTTAGCAGGCTAGCTCCTTGTCATTCTTTTTAGAGACCAGCTGAACGGTCTCATTCCCAGCATTAGCTGTGCTACCTCCGCTCTCCACTTCACAGTAGCCTTTAACTGTTAGAGCTTGGTCACAACGTTACCGTTCTGTGACGCTCAACTCACACTAGGTTCACTGATCCCGACTTTGAGCCTATTCCCTTATAATTTCATACTCAAACAACAATTTGCTTTTCTCCCCTCCTTTGTTTCTTGCTGTTGTTTGGTCTGTGTGTTTTGTCTTCTGAGACCGAATCTAGCTATGTTGTCCAGATTGGTCTCCGGCACATGGGCTCTGCCACCTCGGCTCCCTCTGACCACAGTGCAGGATGCTGGGATACCCATTGCCTCACCAAGAAGCTCAAAATTTCACCCAGGCCAAAACTATTGAGCACGGCAGTATTTTACTTGTGGAGGTTTGTTGTTAACCTTACTCTTCCTTGCTTCCCTTACTGCTGTTTTGGTCCTCATTAGAGGAACAGAGGCATAACAGGAAGGAGAAAGAGGCACAGTATGTGAGACTGCCGGATGACGGGACCCCAGTGCACGTCCGTGTGTTCATGTGATATTCGGAAACTGTCCAGTTGTCCCTGGATTTTAGCCCCACTCTGCCCTTGCCGGAGCAGGTGGTGGCATATGACCACAAGATTTATCTCAGCCCAAAAGGACAGCTCAGAATGTGCCCTGGGGGCGCCAAAGGCTAGGCTATGGGGGCTCCCTCTGGAGCAGATAAATAAAAGACAAAGAGATGGTTGGGAGGGGTGGGTAAGGTTTTGAGACAAGGTTTCTCTTTGTAGAGAAATGATCTTTGCCCTGTGGAGCTATTTAGAACAGATCAAATCTACAGAAAAGATGAAAGAATGTGCCATGTATTAGCATTTTTCCACATTTCAGATTTGACAGTTTTTTAATTAAAAAAATGATTTCATGTACATGAGCATTCTCCCTGCGTGGAGATATGTATACGCAGCACATGCGTATCCATCCCAACTGAAGCTAAATACAGTTGTGGGCTGCCATGTGGGGGATGGGAAGGGCCCTGAGTCCTCTGTGAGAGCAGCAAGTGACAAAGGTACAAATAAGTAAAGAGAACAAAATTTGAACCACACAGCCAGCTTCCTTAACAGCTCCTGGTCAACTTCCTTTTCCTCCTCCCAAATCATTTTAAAGCAGTTTTTTTTTAATTTAAAGATTTGCTTTTCTTCCTTTTAATCATGTGTAGATGCATGCTATTGTTTTTAATTATGTGCTGATGCATGCGTGTGGGTATGGTTATGTGCACATGAGTATTCACCAAGGCCAGAGGCATCAGATCCCAAGAGCTGACTTACAGGCAACTATTGGCCAACTGATGTGTGTGCTGGAAACTGAATTCAAGTCTTCTGCAAGAACAGGTCTCAGGGCTGGAGCAATGGCTCTGAGGTTAAGAGCACTGGCTGCTCTTTGAGAGGACCCAAGTTCAATTCCCAGCACCCACATGGCAGCTCACAGCTGTCTCCAATACAACACCCTCATACAGACATACCTAACACAGACATAGCTAATACAGACATACATGCAATACAATAAAAATAAGTAAACTTAAAAATAAAATTTATTTACTGGGTGATGGTGTCACACTCCTTTAATCCCAGCACTCAGGAGGCAGAGGCAGGCAGATCTCTGTGACTTAAAGGCCAGCATGGTCTACAGAGCTAGTTCTAGGGCAGCCAGGACTACACAGAGAAACCCTGTCTTGAAAAGACGAAAAACAAACAAACAAACCTAGTACTCATCCTTAGCCACTGACCCACCTCTCCAGCTCCCAGAAAATTAATTTTTTAATCATTTTTTAACAAAATTCATTTTGTTTTATCTCACTATGTCTCAGGCTGGTCTGGAACTCACCATGTCATCCAGGCTGGCCTCAAACTTGAGATTCTCCTGCTTCAGCCTCCAAAATTCTGGAATTACAGATGTGTACCACCTTGCCCAGAAAATTAATAAACATTTTACCTGAATGTCATTGGTTGTCTCTATAGATAAAGTGTATTAAAAATACACAAACACAGAGCCAGGCAGTGATGGCACACGTCTTTAATCTTGGCACTCAGAAGGCAGAGGCAGGTAGATATCTGTGAGTTCCAGGCCAGCCTGGTCTACAGAGTGATTTCCAGATAGTCAAGGCTACACACAGAGAAACCTGGTCTTGAAAAACCGAAGAAAGAAAGAAAAGAAGAAAGGAAATAAGGAAGGAAGAAGGAAGGAAGGAAAGAGGGAAAGAAGGAAGGAAGGAAGACCAGTCAAGCAACCACGGGAAGATGGAGAGATGGAACAATGGCTAGGAGCTCTTGCTGCTCTTCTAGAGGATGTATATTTGAACCCAGCACCCGCATGGCAGTTCCAGTTCCAAGAGATCTGATATTCTCTTCTGACCTCCTCTAGCATCAGGTACACCTACAGCACAAAAACATACATTCAGACAACACATCCACACACCTTTGCACAGCTAATTACCAGTCTTTTTTTTTTTTTTTTTAAGATGGGGTTTCTCTGTGTAGATCTTGTTCTGTAAACCAGGCTGGCCTGAGTGTGCCACAACTGCCCAGCAGTCCTCATTCCTTAAATCAGGAAATATCCAGTCCATGTTCATTTCCTCCAGCTCTCTCATATGTGTGTGTTTATGTGTTTGTGTATGTGCGTGTGTGCTACAATTTATCTGAATTTATAGCATGAAACTGATTAATTTGTCTTTTTATTCTTAACTGGATTTTTCTTTTTGTACTTTTTATTTAATTATCTTTTTTTATTTAAGTATCTTTATTTTGAATGGTGTGTGTGAGAGAGGGGGGAAAGAGAGAAGGAGAGAGAGAGGAGAGTGCAGGTATCCATAGAGGCCAGAAAGGGTGTCAGATTCCTTGGGCTGGATTTAGAGGCAGCTGTGGGCAGCCTGATGTGGGTTCTGGGAACTGAACTCAGACAATCCTCAAGAATAGTGCACATTAACCACTGAGCCATCTTTCCAGCCCCTTGGCTTTTGTTTTTAGGACAAGTCTCATGGTGTAGCCAGGCTACCTTGAAAACTATGTAGTCAAGTCTGACTTTGGATTATGGCAATCCTCCTGACTTCACTTCCCTGGTGCTAGATTTACAGGTCTGAATTACCATCCTAGGTTCATTGTTTTCTTGTGTGTCTGAGTGCATGGGCACTTGTATGTGATTCTGGGGACTCTCAGGTCTCCCATATGCTGGCCTGGCAAGCACTGCACCTCTATGATTTTTGAAATTTTTTTCTTTTCTTTTAAAGGTATTTAAATTTGCCTGGCGGTGGTGGTGCATATGGAATGCAGAAGCAGGTGGGTTTCTGTGATTTTGAGGCCAGCCTGGCCTACGGAGCAAGTTCTAAGACAGCCATGTCTACACAGAGAAACCCTGTCTCAAAAAAGAAAGAAAGAAAGAAATTTAAAACAAATTTTAAATGTATGTGTCTCTCTGAGTATACATACATGCATGTGGGAGCCTTTGGAGGCCAAATGAAGAAGGAACTGAGAACTGAACTCAGATCCTCTACACGACCAACAATGCTCTTCACTGCTAATCCATTTCTTCGTCTCGATCTTTAAAACTGCAGAGTCAGGGTCTCACTGTGTGCAGGCCTGGCTGGCCTGGAACTGGCTGTGTAGACTACACTGGACTTGAACTCACAGAGATCCACCTGTCTCTGCCTCCCTAGTGCTGGAACTAAAAGTGTGGGCCACCAAACTGCCTGCAACATATTTAGCTAAGACACTGTAGTAGTATGAATTTACAAGGCACAGTGGACACCTCAATAGATGTATACATCACGCCATGATCAGATCAGGGGCCCTGCAAACCCCTTACCTCAGACACCAATCATTTCTTTGTGCTAAAAATGTTCAAAATCCCTGTGGGTTGACATTTTCAGTTCATTTATAGATGTCCCACTGTGCTACAGAACATTATAATTCACGCCTTCCATCTGATATGTGTATGTGCACACATGTAATCCTAGCACTCAGGATTCAGAGGGGAGGCTGCGCGCCACAGCAAGTTCTGGGTCTGGCTGCACAGGAAGACCCTACATCAATAAATCTATAAATAAAAGGATGAATAAATAAATAGATAGATAAATTCCCCTATCAAACTGCATCCCTAACCATCTGCACCATTAACCATTTTCCTTCATACCTTCTTCCCCATGGCCTCTCCAGGGATAGGAACCACCATTTATTTATTTAATTATTCATTCCTCCCTTGGAATTTGTGCTACAGACAGTTGTGAGCTGCTATGTAGGTGCTGGGAATTGAACCCCGGTCCTTTGGAAGAACAGCCTGTGTTCTTAACCACTGAGCCATCTCTCCAGCCCCCTCATTCCTTTATTTTTGAGACAGGGTTTCTCTGCATAATCTTGGCTGTCCTGGACTCACTATGTAGACCAGGTTGGCCTTGCTCTCACAGGGATCCCCCTGCCTCTGCCTCCCAGAGTGCTGGGATTATAGGCATGAACCACTACTTTTGTGTCTGCTTTAAAACCAACTTTGACTTTGTATCTTCTACATAAAAGTAAAAGCATGGGGCTGGAGAGATGGCTCAGTGCTTAAGAACACTGTCTGCCCTTCCAAAGGTCATGAGTTCAATTCCTGGCAACCACATGGTGGCTCACAACCATCTATAATGTGAACTGATTCCCTCTTCTGGCAGGTGAAAATGCAGATAGACATATATCTGCCTTCTGTTGCCTGGTTTTATTTCAATGTCCTTTGGCTTTTTTCAAGAACTCTATGTCTCCCCTTTTCTGAGGGAGGGGGCTTGGGAGGGAGAGAGGGTGGGACAGGAAGGGGCAGAGTGAAGGGGCTACAGGGTGTAAAGTGAATAAAATAAATAAATGATAAAAACAAACAAACAAAACAACGGCAACAACTCTACCCGGCGGGGAGGAGCTGACTAGGCTGAAGCTTGTCTCCTGAACACACGGGGGAGCCAGAGTCAGGAAGGCGCTGCGATTCGGTAATATGCGTAAGCCTGCGCGCATGAGTCTGTCCTCACCGCCACGCCGCCACGCGGACCACAGGGGCATGGGGAGGGCGAAGCTACAGGATACAGGCTGTAGGCTAACCTGACCCACATAAGCTGGATCTGCTGGTGAAGGAGGAAGACTCCGGTGGAGGACAGAGGACAACCGCAGGAATTTCTTCTTTCCTTCTACTACCCGTGCTTGGGGATTGATCACAAGTCTTCAGGCATGGCAGCAAGTGTCCTTACCCGCTGGCCCTATTTTTGGTTGTTTTTTATTTTTGTTTGTTTTTGTTTTTGACGGGGCCTCATGCAGTCCAGGCTGACCTCTATCTCAGTTTGTAGCCAAGTATGGCCTCACTGACGCTCATACCCCCACCTTTGAGTGTAACAAGGCCTGAGACTGAAGATGTGGTTTTGTGAGTGCTGGTGACTGAATCCAGGATTTCATCTAACACCTGAGCGTCATCTCCAGTCCTGATTGGTTTTTCTTTTTCGGTCTGCCTTTCTTCTTTTTTAGATAGGATTTCATATGGAACAGGCTGGCCTCCATCTGGCTACGTAGCTGAGAATGACCTTGGGCATCTGGGCCTTCTGCCTCTACCTCCTCGAGTGTTATGACTGTACCATCCCTGGCTTAGCCCGTTATTAATATACATTGCACATATAATATATATTTAGATATAGATACGAGACAGGGTCTCACGAGCTCACTAAATTACTACGGCTGACTTTCAACTCACCCTGTAGCCCAGGCAGGCTTGAAACTCATGATTCTCTTGAGTGGCTAGGATTACAGGCCTGGCTCCAAATGAACCCCTAAAAGCCAAATTTCTGATACCAACAAGCAAGTAGCAAGAAGAAAAGAGATGCTTGTCTATAAAACGGATGGGCTGGCACACATGTATGAAATTTTAAAATAAAAAATAAATTAGGGCTTGGAGAGATAGTGCAGTAATTAAGAGCACTTAATGATCTTGTAGAAGACCCAGGTTCTTCTGCCAGAAGTTCCCAGGAACCATAAGGTCTCACAACTGTCTGTAACTCCATTTCCAAGGGATTCAACACCCTCTTGTGGCTCTGTGGAAACCAGGCATGTACATGCTATACACACATATATGCAGGCAAACACTCACAATGTTAAATCTTACAATAATAATACATACAACACTAACTAGTTTTATGGCAACTTGACATAGCTAGAGTCATCAGAGAGGATGACTCAAAAGAGAAAATGCCTCCAATGACTGGGTTGTGGGCAAGCCTATAGGGCATTTTCTTGCTTAATGATTGATGGGGAGGGCCCAGCCCATTCTGGGTGATGCCATCTCTGGGCTGGTGGTCCTGGGTCCTATAAGAAAGCAGGCTGAGTAAGCCTTGAAAATTAAGCCAGTAAGCAGCACCCCTCTGTACGCTCTGCATCAGCTCCTGCCTCCAGGCTCCTGCCCTGCTTGAATTCCTGTTCTGGCTTCATTCAATGATGGACTATAATGCGGAAGTGTAAGCAAAATAAACCCTTTCCTTCCCCTGTTGTCTTGGTGTTTCATAGCAGCAATAGAAACTCTAAGACAATGCCTAAAGCTGTTGTGAGAATTCAATGCCCCTGTGTTTCAGAGAGTGTTCTGTAGAGAGTGCAAAGCCAGGGCAGAGCATTTCCTCCAAGGAGGCTACTCCGCTTGCTCCAGGTCGGTGGCGTCTGCTGGATATGGACTGCTTTGCAGCCCTCACTGCCCTCCGGTCCCAGCAGCAGGCTCCCCACATCCCCACCAGAACGGGACCTTTTCAGTACAGAGGTCATGACTGATTCATCCCTGTGTTCTTTCCCAGGTGAGATAACACCAAAGCTCATCAAAGAGAAGTAAATCTGTAAACACAGACAACAAGCGTGGTGGAAGGAGATGATGATGCTGACAGAACTTTCATTTTCCGTAATGTACAAATGCAAATACCTGTATCAAGAACTTAGCTTGTTATCTTTTTCCGGAGGGCCCTAGGCTCAGTCCCCAGCCCTGAAAAAATAAAGTGCATACTCTTTATGACAGCTCTCTCTAAGAATCTATGTCTCTAACAGCTGCGGGGGGAGGGCTGTTTCGTTTTCTTTGGTTGTTTTTCAACTGTAGCAAAGAACTGGGAACAATCCAAGGGTCCATCAATAGAACACATCCAAATAAAAAGAGGTGCAGCCACACTAGCAACGCTGAGGGCCATTAAAGAGGAAGGGGCGGGTCTGTGCTCGCTGGCGGAGAACGTCTTAGAGAGACTCAGCCCAGGATGTGCTAAAGAAGTCTTTCTTTCAGTATTCTTTTCTTTCTTTCTTTTCTTTTTTTTTTCCCTTTGGGAGAGGGTCTTTATAACTGTGACTGGCCTGGAACTCACTCTGTAGACCAGGCTGGCCTCAAACTCAGAGATCCACCTGCCTCTGCCTCCTGAGTGCTGGGACTAAAGGCGCATGCCACCACATCTGGATAGTTTTTTGTTCGTTTTTGAGACAGAAGCAGATATGTAGAACAGGTTGGCCTTGAACTTGAGGCAATCCTCATGGTAAGAGTTTATTTCTCTTTGTTTTGTTTGTTTTCTGGAGCTGAGGACCACTAAGCTAAATTTTGGTAATTTTAAAAATATTTATTGGCCAGGCATAGTGCCACATGCCTTTAATCCCAGCACTCACGAGGTAGAGGCTACCAATGTCTGTGAGTTCAAGGCTAGCCGAGGCTACATAGTGAGACCCTGTCTCAAAAAAAAAAAAATTATTTATGTAGAAACAGGAAAGGAGGTGGAGGTGCTGGGGTACCCTAGGAGAGACAGTGGGGGCTCAGAGGACAGTGCAACAGAATGGAAAGGATCCAATGTAGATGTGGAACCAACAGGATTTGTTGTGAGTGGGGGACAGGAGACAAGGGTGGCTTCAGGACTTATGGTCTGCTAGCAGGACCGATGGGTTTCATCCTTGTATCCAGCCAGCTCAGCATCATGTCCTCCTTCTTTGGGGCCTGTGCACGCACATGTCTAGACCTAGCTTCCTAGCAGGTCTGGAAATGTACGAGCCTTTGCCAGGAACGCATCCCCTCATAAGCCACAGTCAGTCCCCTCCACATGTGGCTGGCTGCCTTCTGGTTTTAGTCTGGGATGGGGCACGGACTCAGACTGTTGGGTACTAAGAACCTATCCCTGATCCTCAGAGGGCCCCAGGAAGCTGGCTGCTGCATTAGTGCCCTACTTCTGGACTCCCAAACTCTTGCCCTCTAGCCTAGGCCTATGAGTCAGCTGAGTGTTACCAACTTCTTGTTTCACTTGCTCCAGGGCCTTATATGAAGAACCTGCTCAGAGATAGCCCAGCACCCCTTCCTCAAGGCCCTGGGCAGCCCTTGCCTCTCCTGTTGGATGTGGTCTTTCAGAAGCCCATTTTGGAGGCCCTCCCCTATAGCAAACTGCAGGGAGCACCCTGGCTGGACTCCCACTGCCTGAGACCCAGCGTTCAGGTCAGCAGTGCCTTCGGTTGGCAGGAGCTGGCCTCCACTGATAACCGCACTACCAGCCAGCTCTTTTCCAGAACTCGCTCTGCATTCAGCTCTGCACAGCCCACCTTCACAGGCCTGCTGGTCTCTCCTGCCGGTGCCTGCACAGAAGGTTCTGGAGTCCGGTGGAAGGGCGCACACCCGTGAGTTCATCATTCATGAGACCTAGGTCAGGGAATCCTGAGTTTGAGACCAGCCTGGGCTACTTAATAAGACTCAAAAGTAAATAAGGAGCTAGTGAGACAGCTCAGTGGGTAGCAGCCTGCTGCCACGTCTGACCCCTGAGGTCCATCCCCAGGACCCTCGTGGTGGAAAGGGAGAACTGACCCTACCCCATCAAGCTCTCATCTGACTGCCACATGTACACCAAAGCTCAAGAACACACGCACACACTCAAGCAAATAAATACAATAAAAACTACAAGAGGCTGTAGCTCAGTTGGTAGAGCGCTCGCCTGACATCGGAAAACCCTGAGTTAGAGCTCCCGCTGCAGAAGCGGGGTGTGGTGATACATGCCTATAACCTCGGCACTTGGAAACTAGAGGCAAAAGGATCAGAAGTTCAAACTCATCCTCAGGTACATAGCAAGTTGGGGCCAGCCTGGGTTACATGAGACTCTGTCTCAGAACCAGAACAACAACAACAAAACCGACTTAAGGGAATAAATGAGAGTGAACTGTGGCTATGAGGAGCTTGGCCACCCACTGTGTGTGACTTTGGCCAGTCACATGACTTCTCCGCATCTTCCCCTGTCTGGCAGTGTCCCTGGTGCACGGGAGGCCCTTGTAAGGTCCTTTCTGTAGCGTAACAGGAAGCCTTGCCTGGGGCACATTCACTACTTAGCTCGCCTCCACCTGCGGAGACAGAACACCGACACTCACAGGGAGCCCTGTATCTTGTCGGGGCCACAGGCTGGAAGCGCTAAGGCCAAGTCACCTGAGTCCTGACTCATCATGCATCCTCCCCTGCATCTGCCTCATCATTTTGGCCCCAGGAGGCTAGCAACCTGTTGTCAGCCCAGGGGGAGGACGCAGACGCCAAAGCTTATGCTCTCTGGGAACTCCTGAGGAGACACAACTGGAGAGGTGTGGCTGTCATCTCTTCCACAGAGGAAGCTTGCAGGAAGGGTTCACCACTGGAACGGAATCAGCGATGTCACAGGAAGGGCCATCAAGATGGTTCACCAGGTAGAGGCATTGACACGCAGCCTCACTATGAGAGTGCCAGAAGGGGAAAGTGCTTCCCACAAGTCATGTTCCCTTCCCTCTCCCTGCCCCTCACTCTCTTTCTGACCCCCCTTCTCTCCCTCCCACCCTACCTCTCCTCCCCCCCCAACTCTAAATAAACATATAAATAAATAACGTTTTGTTCAAAGGCACAAGAAACAGCTATGGTGGCATATGCATGTAATTCCAGCACTCTGGAGGCTGAGGCATGGTGGGTCTTAGGTTTTCAGCCAGTCTGGGTAGCATAGCAGGACAGTGTCTCAAGGGGGTTGGAGAGCAGGGACAGTAGCTAAGTTATGGAAGCAATTTAAGTGTCTAAGATCAAAGGAATGGATAAGAAAAAAATATATACAAAATGTGGCAAATGTACAAAACAGAAATATAGGGTTACATTGTTTTCAGGAAAATAGACCCAAATGAAGTCATATTAAGTAATTAAGCCAGTTTCAGAAAAGTAAATATTATAGGTTTTCTTTCCTTTTTGATTTTTCTCACTTTAAAAAAAATTGTGTGTTAGATGAAAGTAGAAGTAAAACTCTCAAGGATACACAGGGGATGAAATGGGAGAGGAGAGGGCAGAAAAAAGGAAGTTGGGAGAAACTGGACATTGGAGAGACTATCTCACAAATGCAGAGCTATGTGAATTTTTGTGACCCAAGGTCACTTAGGTGCCACAAAACCAGACCTAGAGCTTTGGCTGGCAGGTAGGGCCTCCCAGCTCCCAGCCTGGCCGCCTGGCCGCCTGAGTTACCTGACACTCTGAGCCTGCCACACACTGCCACACCTCCATTACCGGTGCGATTACTCCCTGACGCCTGCCCTTTCCCCCTCCCTCCTCAAGAGCATTCAGTCCTGCACGGTGTTTAAGAGGCTAGCTCAGACGTCACCTTCTCTGGGAAGCTGCCTCCTGTCCCACCAACAAGCAAAATGGCGGCGCCTCAGCCCAGTCTCACTGCATGAGGAGAGTTGAGGTGACAGAGTTGGTAACTGTCCCTCGGGCCCCAGGGCCTCCTCTAAACTCAAAAAAACTATTTCCACCTTAAGAAGCGGGCTGGGAGCAAAGTGGTAGCAGTCCCGCTTTTCCCATCCTCAAACTGGGGTAGTTCCAGCCTACACAGCAGAGAGTGTGTGCAAGGCCGTCTTTCCGTCTGCGACGAAAGGGTCCAAGGACTATTCCTTCCTTCCTGGCAAAAGTGTTCTGTCCCCCTCCCCCACCCCCACCCCCTCGTAGCTGCTGAAAAAGGCAGAGGCTAGGCTCATCTCTAGGGATGGGCCTGACTTCCTCACGGAGCCGTGTGCCTGTGTACCTAGCAGCCTGTGGCTCAGGCCGGTTCTCTACAGTTGCTCCCCTCACGAAGAGGCCTCCATGGCAGTCCTTCTACAGGAGCAGAGTGTCTGGGGATGGGGAGGGGCCTTAGTCAGTCAAGTGCTGGCTGCTCACTTCGTGAGGACTGAGTTCAGTGTCCAGCACCCACATAAAAGCCTGGGCACCCTTCTGGGGAAAGGGAGACAGGAAGACCCCTGGAGCTTGCAGGTCAGCCAATTTAACCGAACTGGTGAACTTCTGATTTGGTGAGAGACCTTGTCTCAACATAAAGTAGAGAGGGCCAATGAGATGGCTCAGTGGGTAAAGGCGCTTTCACTGACAGCTGAGTTTGATTTCCATGGTGGAAAGAGAAAACTGACCCCATTAGTTGTCGTCTGAGCTCCATGTTTGCACCAGGTATGTACCCCACACAGACACACACAAATGTGATTTTTTTATAGTTTTATTTTGTGCTCATTGGAGTTTTGCCTGCATGTGTGTCTGTGTAAGGGTGTCAGAAGCGCTGCGAGCTGCCGGATGGATAGCAAATTGAACCCGGGTCCTCTGGAAGAGCAGCCAGTGCTCGTGAGCACTGAGCCATCTCTCCAGCCTCAACTCACATAAGCGTACATTTAAAAACAACAACTCAAGCTGGGGGAGGTGGCCCTCTGGGAGGCAGAGGCAGGCGGATCACTGAGGTCAAGGCCAGTCTGGTCTACAAAGTCAGTCCAGGAGAACCAAGGCTACAAGAACAGAGAAACCCTTTCTCAAAACAAAACAACAAAAAACCCAACAACTCAGGGAAATTGAAGAAGGTAGCTGACATTGCCCTGTGGCCTCACGTATACACACACACACACACACACACACACGCACGCACGCATGCACACACACGTGTACACA
>CM053749.1:50132538-50203894 GCA_028658305.1 Pachyuromys duprasi | reverse complement strand
TTTTTTTTAAGATTTATTATTTATACAGTATTCTGCCTGCATGTACACATGATGGCCAGAAGAGGGCACCAGGTCTCATTACAGATGGTTGTGAGCCACCCTGTGGTTGCTGAGAACTGAACTCAGGACCTTTGGAAGAGCAGCCAGTGCTCTTAACCTCTCAGCCATCTCTCCGTCTCCAAGATAGGGTATCTTTCTGAGACGTAGGTTTTTGTTTGCCTGTTTGTTTCTGGACCCACAGCTCACTGATTTAGCTAGACTGGCTGGCCAGCAAGCTCCTTTAATCTGCCTGTCTCTGCCCCTGCCAGCATAGGAGTTGCGGACCCATGGCACCACAACTAGTTTTTTCTGTAAGGTCTTAGGGTTCCAAACTCAGGTCCTCACGCACTCTACTAATGGAGCCATCTTATCGAGTCCCTTAAGCATTTTTCTTTATACTTTGTATTTTGTAAAATATATTTATATACATTATACAATTTAATTCTCACCAACATCCTTATGAGGTAGCATAGTGGAATCTGAAAGTCCTTCCTAGGTGTGGAAAATTCTCAGTTCAGGGAAGAACCTGGAGGTGAACCATGCCCGATACCCCACTTGCCAGCTTCCCTTGCAGCTAAGGCACATGTCCAGGTGCTGCCAATCACTAGGACCACCCTAGGCCTGGTGCTGGAGACTATCCAGATGGCTTACAGCAGTGAGGACACAGAGCCTGTGGCTTTTTCATTCACTGCAGGTGCAGCTAGCCCTGTGGCTCGGCAAGGAGAGGCTGAGGGTAGCATCTTAACTAGTAAAGAAGAACAAAGTCTTTCCCTGCCTTGGAGGAGAGGGGACTAGAGTGGGTAGGACCCACACATAAGGGGTCTGGGTGGAACATGCTCTGGAGCCTACCGTTCTGAGCCTAGGGTCCTGAGCTGGACTAGAGGTGGACACTGTGGTCTCAGGGGCCTTGCCTGGTGACTGCATCATCACCCTGGCAGGAGCCTGAGTTCCTCTCCAGAGCATCTTTGCTCCCACTCTCCCCTTGTGCTCTCCTTCCTCTCCTTCCCACTGTAGAAGGCCTGCCACGTGACCTTGGGTTGGACCCTGTAACAGCTCCCCCTTAAGTGACCTCTGGAACATGGGGCTGAGAGGACCACACACCCCTCCATTAGGTCCTTCTAGGGTACCCTAAAACCCCAGCCTCATCCAGAGCTCTCATACAGCCCAGGCTGACCCTACACTCACGTAGCGGAGGATGCCCACCTGCCTCTACTTCCTGAGTGCTGGGACTTACAGGTATGGACCATTGGGCTGCTTGATTTGTGGGACCTGAACCCAGGGCTTCATGCATGCTAGCTGAGCCACATCCGGGCCCAATTCCACTCATTTTTAAAGCAGTTTCCAGTGTCATCTGGGAAGCTTTGCCACCAAGACTTCCAAGAACTTTCTTTGTCCCCGTGTTGCCTGTGGGAGGTCCTGCCATAGTTTATAGGCTCCCAGTGGCACTGTTCAGATCAGCTGCTTCACCATAAAGGTGAGTGTACCTGACCCCAGTGGTCCTCGGTGGGTTCTTTTCTTGTTGGCTTGTCCTGCTGGAGCATGAGGAACTACTCAAGGTCTCAGGAGTGATGGACACCAGCCATGGGGCCTGGCCTGGTATGTGGGGACCTTTGCTAAACTGTGACAACCCAGGAGAGGCCTGCCTAGTGTCCTGGTTTCACTTCCTCTGGTGGAGTCCATTCTCTACCGTGAAATGTGCTGTGGGTCAGAGGGCACGGGGTGTGAACCTCAGGCAGGCGTACGGGACCAGGGCGAGTACAGATGTGCTTCCATCTATGGTATGCTTGAACACTAGGGAGAACAGATAGGCGGCTCTGTGTATACGCTTGCAGCTGTGCTCAGGGGAGTGTGTGTGTGTCTGCTGTGGTTGTCAACTCAGAATGAAGAACCCACACTTCCTGTTAAGAGTCAGAATGTTTTTCAGAGCAGCTCTGCTCTCCCTGTGCCATGCAGGGGGTGCTGGCAGGTAGGATGGTTTCCCCTGAGCAGGATCAGGACTCCAAGCTCTTGCCCTCAGTACTGCTGAAGCACTGTGTGACCTAATCTGGCCATACTTCTCTGGGCCTCAGTTTTCACTTCTGTGAAAGCAGGAGGGGCGAGTGGGCCAGTGATCTCCGCCTTCACAGCTCCATGGAGGGCAGATGCAGATGGTTTTCTGGGGATGGAGACACCGGGCTTGTTGCCCTTCCCAACTGTCCTTGGAAACACCTAGACCTTTCTATTGGGTGGTCTGAGGAAGAGACAAAGAGGGAGTTTCCAGCTGGGGAGGGCTCCCTGGCAGCCAGTGTCCTACCCTCAGCAGCAACTTCCTCTCCACCCATCCATATCTAGTTCCCATCCTCAACCGGAAGAGAAACAGAAACCAGCAGTGCAATAGGAAAAAGTTAGAGCCCTACCCTGGCTCTTCCTGGAGAGGAAGTGAGAGATGTCTTGTTTCAGAAAGCTGGCCTCTTCATTTTACATGAGAAAAATCATGTTCAGAGAAGGCCAGTGACTGGCTCGAGGGTACCCAGGAAAACAGCAAGGATCAGAACTGGATCCAACCAACCCTTCTCAGAAAAAACCTTTACTCGATCCCAGGCCCAGTGAGGACAAAACACAAGGGCTGGAGCTGACCCTCAGCACGGGGACTTTAGGGAGGACACCAGGAAGCACTTCCGCATGGGATTGGTAAACCTGCCAGGCACACCTGGGGAGCAGGACCTCAGAGGAATGCAGTGGCCCTCTGTGGTTAGGAAGAGGGTTCAGGCTGGCCACCAGTCACACCTGTAGGGACAGTGGCAGGAGCCTGAGGCAGGAGGGAGGCCCCCATGGCCAAGCTGTGTGCGTGTGCTCACAATCACTGTGCCCTGACACAGATGGTGGAGAGAATAATCTCACCGTGCTGATGCTGAAAGCGCAAAGTTCGGAGTGTCCAAGCAGCATTCCTAAAATCACACATTCTCTCCATTCATTTCCCAAAACATGGACCACAAGATGAGTTTTTAAACATGGCCCATGGGTGCACATAGCCCTAAGGAAGCAGGACCACGCAGATCTCTGTGAGTTCCAAGCCAGTCAGCCTGGTCTACATGGTGTTTCAGGCCAACCAGAGTTACAACCTAATTTGACCTTGTCTCAAAACCAAACAACCAAACAACCAAACAAATGTGGAGTGTGGTGGCTCCTACCTGTAATCTCAGAGCTAGAGACATAGAGGCAGGAGGATCAGAAAAGTCAAAGTCATCCTCAACTACCTAGTTAGTTCAAGGCTAGCCTTGACTACATGGGACTCTTCCAAACAACAAACAAACAAACAACAAAAAAACCATGATCCACAAAGCAAGTTTCTGGGTGAACCATACATTGAGCCAAATATCAATAAGAAAAAAACCAAAAAACAAAAAACCTCAGCAACCAATGATTTCCCAGACAGGTGACACAGCTTATACCACACAGACAGATAGGTTATAGACTGAGACTTGTGTGTGCACTTGTGTGTGTAGGTGAGAGGAAAACTTGTGGGAGCTGGCTGTTTCCTTCCACCTTGTGGGTCCTGGGATCAAGCTCTGGTTGTCAGCTTCGGCAGCAAGGACCTTCACCCCCATAAGTTCTCTTGCCTGCCCAAATTTTGTTTTAGGGAAACAGGATCTCATGTAGCTGAGGCTGGCCTTGAACTCCTGATTCTCCTGACTCTACTTCTCAGAGTGCTGAGCTTTCGTGCTTTTCAGGTGACATCCTGGATGGTCCTTTATTATTACTATTTTTTAAGAGTTTCATTGTGTAGCCCAAGCTGGTTTTGAACTTCCCACAATCCTCTTGGTGCCGTCTCCTGAGAGCTGAGGTGTTGAGGCTGTAGGATCACAGGTGTGTGCACTGTGCCTCACTTGCTGTAAGGGAAAATATTAAATGGATAATAATTTAGGGATCAAAACATCCAAAAAGCGATGAACGCATGGCTGAAGCTTCCCAGTGGTGCTTGGAGCCCATTAGGTCAGAGCAGCTCATTCAGTCCTGCCTGGGTCCTATGGTTGCCATGCACAGTGGCTCTGAAACATGGTCACCCTGTATGTGGGTAGTTACAGTAAGAGCCAGACCTAGTTGCTGCTCTGCAGTAGGCAGAGGGGAAAGGGGTAAGGATGTGGGGTAGAAAGCATGAATACGTGGACCTGGATCTGGAAAGGGGTGGAAGGCCCTAGACCGTCCGATGTGGGTGCTTCTTCCTCTCCCAGTCTAAGCTCCTCATTTTGGGTTCCAGTTCCCAATCTCTTGTCACACTTAGTTTCAACTTTGCTCACTGTCTGTGATGCTAAGGGCAAGAGACAGAGCCTGGCCTTCCCTGAAGAGGCAGTTCATTTCTGGGCCTCCCACACCAGCCTCGAGAGGCCTGGTCAGAAATCCAGTTGCATGAAGCTGAACATTGAAACCGGCAACCAGCCACCTCTGGGCCTCAGGGACTGAGGAAAGACTTAGGGATCAGCCAGAGCCTAACCCTCTGACCCTTCAGTCTTGGGTCATCCCCAGAGGGACAGGCCACTGGGGATATCAGGCACACTCATTTCAAGACTTGACACAAGAGAAACCTCCAGGGAAGTGTCTTGCCTTTCAGGAAGAACCCTCAGGATGGAGGCTCCATCTTCCTTTCATAATGACACACATCTTTAATCCCAGCGCATGGGAGACAGCCACAAAAGGCTGTCTGTGAGTTTGAGCTAGCCTGATCTACACAGGCCATCCAGGGCTACATTTAGACGGAGTCTAACAAAGAAAAAGGGAAAAAGAAAACCCATTTGTGGTAGTGCATGCCTTTAGTCCCAGCACTTGGGAGACAGAGGCAGGTGGATCTCGGTGAGTTTGAGGCCAGCCTGGTTGAGTCCAGGACAGAAAAACAAACAAACAAAGAAAAACAGAAATTCCCTGGAAACTTTGGGCTCTGAGGCTTTTCATACAGAATTCTACTTAATCTTCAAAAGAACACTAGGAGTGCAGCCGGCGACCCATTGCACAGACAGTAAATGGTCTCAAAAGGAGCGACCACCTGTGCTTGCCCTTTTTTTTTTCTTCCTTTCTTTTTTATTTCCTCCTTCTTTCTTTTGGAGACAAAGTCTCATATAGCCCAGGCTAGTCTCAAACTTGTTCTACGGGCAAGGAAGAACTTTCTCATCCTCCTGCCTCAGCTTCTTGGGTACCGGGAATACAGACCTGAACCTCCACACCCAGCTCTAATCTAAACTTGACTGCCTGTTTAAAAAACAAGCACAGAAGCCCTGGAGGAGAATCCAGTGTTGAGTGCTCTTGGCTGCAGGCACTCAGTGTCAGTGAGCTAATAATCATGGTAGCCTCAGATCATCACTCAGTCCATGCCAACAGGAATATACATCATTGTTCCCTGTTCCCAGCTGAGGAGACCGAGCCACTTTGTCCCCACCACCATCCCCTCTCCCACCCCCTTTCTCAGTAGCAGGATGAGCAGTAGAGCAAGGAGGCAGGACCCAGAGAGGCACAGGTAGTTAAAGAATAAAACAGTCTGGAAATTCCCCGGGTGCCCTCATTTCCAGCCTTCCATCCCTTTCTCACACATGGCAACTCAAACCTTTAATCCTAGCACTCTAAGACTCAGGCTGGAATCGCAGGACCGTCATGAGTTCAAGGACAGCCTGAGCTACATAGTGAGGTCTAAGCAAGCTGTGCTGCGGGGGATTGGGGTGGGGCTGTCGTGGCCTCCTCCACAGTGCTCCAATATCCTCATTTTTGGCCAACATTGCCCGTTTCCTTTAACTCTTCCTCTTAGGACATTGTTTCACGGTGACTGTGCATGTGCATGAAGAAAAACATGTGAGAGCTCCAGGCTGTTTGGAAGTGAAGTGAACGTCAGTGCTTACGGGAAGGGAAAATTCGTAATGGACTGTTAGCAGCAGGCAACTGGGGAGCTGAGGATTGCTCATTGGCCAGTGATGGGTGTCTCAGAGCCGAACTGCGCTCCATTAACACGAAGAGCCAGATCAGTTCTCAGCTCTGACGGCCAGAAAACGGCCTTTAAGAAAATCAGGGCCAGAGCTGAGACAGCTGAGGGCTGCTGATGCTCAATGGCAATTCCTGATCTTGAGGACAGGTCAGTTCCCAACATTTATGCCAGGTGGCTCACATGTGCCTGTTAACTCCAGTTCCAGGGAAGCCTGCTTCCTTCGAGGGTACTGTACTCGCATGCCCAAACCACAGGCAAACGCATACACACATGCACATAATAATTTTTTTTTTCATTTAAAACATTGAAAAAAAATGAATGAGGAAGAGGGGACGCAGGCTGCTGGAGAGATGGCCCAGTGACGAAGAGACCGGCTGCTCTTCCAGAGGACCCAGGTTAGACTCCCAGGACCCACATGCTGACTCTGTAACTGCAGCTCCAACTGTCTAACTCCCTCTTCTGGCCTCTGCGGACATCAGGCATGCACGGTACACAGACATCCATGGAGGCAAAACACCCACATACATAGAACAAAGATAATTTTTAAAAAACAAACAAGCTGAGCATGGTGATGCACACCTTTAATTCCAGCACTCAGGAAGCAGAGATGGGTGTGTATTCAAAGCCAGCCAGGACTACGTAGTGAGACCCTATTTCAAAAACAAAAATAAATGGGATGGTATGTAGTCATCAAAGAATTATTAGTGGAAACTTTGTTTTCAGGGAGTTCTAGGGTTCAAACCCAGGCTCTTATACAAAGTAAGTTCTCTGCCACTGAGCTGCATAACCTAAACAATTTTTAAGGCAGTTTTTTTGTTTGTTTGTTTGTTTAAGATAAGGTTTCTCTGTGTAGCCCTGGCTTTTCTGGAACTCTGTAGACCAGGCAGACCTCTAACTCAGATATCCACCTGCCTCTGCATCCTGAGTGCTGGGATTAAAGAAGTGGGCACCACCAGTGGGCTTGAGGCAGGTTCTTATTCATCCCCTGGCTGGCCTCAAACTCACTGCGACACTAAGGATTACTCTGAGTTCCTGATTCTTTCACTTCCCAAGTGCTGAGATTATAGGCTTGGGCCACCATAACTGGCTTCTACTGTTTTGGTTTTTGTTGTTGTTGTTGTTGTTGTTGTTTTTATGGTGGAAGGAGGCATGTGTGATGGTGTATCTGTGAAAGTTAGACAACTTGAGATATTCCATTCTCTCCTTTTACCATGTGGGTCCCTGAGAGCAAACCGAGGTTACAGGCTTAGTGGCAAGTACCTTTACCCTCTGAGCCATCTTGCCAGTCCTATGCTTTATTTTATATATGAAAATATCACATGTAGTCTCTGGTTGATTTTCTATGAAAATAAATGCCTGGCAAATAGGAAGTCCCAGGAAATGGGGCCCATGTATTCAGGCCTAGGCTTTTGCTATCGTTATACTGTTTAGTTCCAAGCCAGATCTTTCCCAATCACCAATGGCCTTTGCGTCTCTCTCATACAGAAGCTGCCCATCAGGGGAGTTATCACTTCAAAGTTGCTCATATTCTTCACACTGGCCCATGGACCTAGGGATGGTTCCCCAGCCCAGCACTACAGAGGCCTAGCCTTAAGCATATCTCAAGGCCTCCTTCCCCCAGGCCCTCAGCTGCCTGTATCCTGGGAAACCCCTCCCACCACTTCCCCTCTTGACTCATCTCAGGTCACATGAGGAACACATTTGTGAGTCTATGACTCAGCCAGTGCTAACAGGCTAATGAGCCTCCCCGAGCGCCTAGCTGGTGTCAGGCCCCAAAGATGTCATCTTCAGAGCTCAGAGGACAGCTGGAGCCTGGAGGAAAGGCTCTCACCCAGCTGGTTCCTCCTAACGGATAAGCTACCTTTGCCTCCTGCCAGATCCTCCAGACCCTGGAGACCCAGGCTCTCCGTTGGCCAAGCTCTGTCTTCCGGAGCCTGCTCCTCCCAGCCCTTTTGCTTTTCTACCCAAACCTGCCTGTTATGTCCTACCAGCCTCTGTACCATATTGAATGAACAGAGAGCAGAAAGGTCTACATTTAAGTTCAGGCTCTGATTAGCTAGGCAAGTTCTCTGCCCTCCTCTGTGACCTCACTTGTCCCTAGACAGGTTGAAATTGCTACTCTACCTTTCACTGCTATTAAGAGGACCAGAAATAGTTTAACCACGACAAGGAATCATCACACGCCAGATAGAATGTCTATCACCAAACTAAATAGAGGACAAATGAGATGCTGGAAAGAGGAACTCTCACACGCTGTTGGTAAAAGTGGAAATTAGTGCAGTCACTATGGAAAATAGTATGGAAGTTCCTCTAGAACTAAATATAGACTTATCATATGATCCAGCTAGCTCACTATTAGCTACATATCCAGAGGAAAGGGAAGGGGTGGGATACAATGTGGACACAGCTTAATTCCATGATTACTGTGTTATTCACAAGAGCCAAGGTACAGAATTAACCAGGTGTCCCTGGATGAATGCATACAATAAAATGGAACACACACACACACATAATTTGACCATTAAAAAAAAAAATCAGAGGCTGGAGAGATGGTTCAACGGTTAAGAGTACTGGCTTCTCTTCCTGAGGACCAAGGTTCAATTTCCAGCACCCACATGGCAGCTCACAATTGTATAACTCCAGTTCCAGATCTGATTTCTTCACACAGACATGTACACAGGCAAAACACATAATACACATAAAGTAAAAATGAATAAATCTCTCAAAAAAACCAACAACAAATAATAATCCATGAAATTCTATGTGAAATTCTGTAATTTGTGGCTCTATGGATAGAATTGGAGGACATCAGGCCTTGGGGACTGATAGTTCCAGGGACGAAGTTCTTGCCACACAAGCCTGAGAGAAAAAGTCAGGATATCCCAGTGAAGGGTGGGGGAGACAAGAGGCTCTCCAGGGATCAGTGGCCATCTAGCCGAGCCAGCCAGTGAGCTTCAGGGTCACTTTAAGACCCTGTCTCAAAAGGTGACGCAAAGAATAGTGTGAACCTCTGGCTTACATAAATACACGCACAAGCAAGCCAATATGTATACACAAACAACACATACACATCAACAAGAACAACAAGAAAACTGGGGATATCATGTTAAACAAAATAAGTACAGAAAGACAACAGTCATCTGCCTCATCTCCGAAAGCTAAGACAGTTGGTCCTACAGCCACTGAATAGCTGAGTGGGTCAAAGTGCCTACAAAAGTCATCCCGGGACCCACATGGTAGAGGGTGAAAACTGATTCTCCAAAACTGTCCTGTAACCTCCACATGTACCCATGGCACATGTGCCTGCCCACCTACCCACCCACACAAATGTAATTTAAAACTTTATCTTTTCAGATAGAGTCTCTCTGTGTAACCCTGGATGGTCTGGAACTCTCTAGGCAGTCTAGGTTGATCTTGAACTCAAAGGGATCCACTTGCCTCCGCCTACTGACTCCTGGGATTTAAATGTGTGCACTATCATGTCTGGCTAATTTTTTTTTTATTTGATTTCATGCTGGAGAGATGGGCCAGTGGTTAAAACCCAGGGCTGCTTTTTCAGAAGGCCTGAGTTCAGTTCCCAGCACTTACATGGGATGTCACAACTGCCTATAACTCCAGCTCCTGGGGGGTCTGACACCTCTGACCTCTACCTAGACGCAGACACAAACAGACACATAATTAAAAGTCATAAAAATAGCAGGGCAATGTGGCTCATGCCTTTGATCCCAGCACTTAGGAGGCAGAGGCAGGCAGATCTCTGTGAGTTTGAGACCAACTTGGTCTACAGACTGAGTTCCAGGACAGCCAATGTTACACAGAGAAAACAAACAAACACGCAAAACAAAAAATAATAAAAATAAGATTTTTTAAAAGTTGATTTTAAAACTGGACAGTGGTGACACATGCCTTTAGGCCCAGCACTTGGGAGGCAAAGGCAGGTAGATCTCCGAGCTTAAGGCCAGTCTACTCTACACAGTTGTTCCAGGACAGCCAGGACTACACAGAGAAACCCTGTCTCAGAAAAAAGAAAGAAAGAAAGAAAGAAAGAAAGAAAGAAAGAAAGAAAGAAAGAAAGAAAGGAAGGAAGGAAGGAAGGAAGGCAGGCAGGCTGGAGAGATGGCCAGGGCTCAAGAGCAGAAATGCTCTTCCAGAGCACCTGAGTTTGATTCCCAGCACTCATGTTGGACAACTAACTCACAGCTGCTTTAAGCTCTAATTTGAGGGACTCCAACACCCTCTTTTGGCCTCTGTGGGCATCCATCCACACAGATTTTTAAAAAATCATACACAGAAATAAAAATAAATATAAAACAAAACAGTTGATCAAGTTACCAGAGCTAGAAGGTAGGAAGAGAGACAGGATGGTTTCCCACACGAGGGTGGCTGAAGGTTCTGCTGTTCTGCAGCATAGTGAGGTGACTCAACTGGATACAGGCAAGACACTCATAGACATAAAATAAATTATAAAAAAGAAAAAAGTAATTACCGAAAAGACCAGCGCATATTACACACCTGTCAGAACATCAAGCATTATGTATTAATTAAAAATTTGGAAAGTTTTAGGGCTGGTCTGTGATGGACCCAGCATGCTCCGATGCCTGTTTCTGATCCCCAACGTTTTAGTAAGACTAAACAGTTTTATTGATGTATTTATTGAGACAGATTCTCACTATGTAGTCCTTGCTAGCCTGGAACTCTATGTAGACCAGGCTAGCTTTGAACTCACCTGCCTCTGTCTCCCCACTGTTAGGATTAAATATTTTCACCATCACACATAGCAAAGACTTAAACAAATGAACGAACCTGCGTCTAAGTCTTGTAGCCCAAGCTGCTCTCAGGGTGACTGAGCTAACTGATCCTCCCGCTTCTACCTCCCAAATGCTGGGATTATAGGCATGAGCCACCATTCCCGGCTGTAAATACACTTAAAAAGCATGTTTATGGATGGGGAAGGCAGTTTAGTTGGTAAAGGGCTTGTCTACTGTGCTGGAAGTCCTGGGACTGACCTACAGTTCAGCATAAATGGGTGCACTCGGGAGGCAGAGGTGGGCACTTTGAGGTCATCCTTGGCTATATAGTAAGTTTGAGGCTAGCCTAAGAAATGTGAGACTATCTCAAAAAACAAAAATAACCAAAACAAACAAACAAAAAAAACCAGCCCCCTCCTGATTAGGTTGTGAAAGCATTCATAAACTGTGAAACAGGCTACATGATCATATATGTCTCAGTTCTCGGGAATCCAAAGGGGAAATGATAGGATGGCTTTGGTGGTGTGATTTCTGGCAGATGGGGAGAGCCACAGAACCAGCAGGCTCTGCCACATACTCAGTTTCACCCCTTCCCTAAATCACATACCAAGAAGTACCCTTGGAGAGAGAGCATCTGTCCTCTTGATCTGGGTAAAAGCTGGAAGTGACTCCATGGAACGCAGAACAGGAAGCTGACAGAGGAAGCAGGCACCAGGCCTGCTTCTGCTTTAGGTGTGATTTGCACACTGCATCTCGGCAAGCACAGAGGAGCTCGGAAGGCAGTGTGAGACGAAAGCCTTGTTTCTGGAGGGGCATGCAGCACAGCAGGGCAGAGCCTGTGGCTTCCCAGATGCCTGGATTCCTCCCCCTGCTCTGCCATGTGCTGTTTGCCTGTAGGGAGATAGCTCCTCATCTCTGGGCCTGTGTTTCCTTCAGCTGCAGCAATCCAAACTCAGCAGGGTCCTTTTGCATGGGACACAGATCCCGCAGCTGACACAACTAGACCTGGGTGTGGCTCCTGTGCTGCCAGCCAGCCCTGACCATCTCTTCCTGCAATTGCCAATCTAGAACTTACCAGGGCCAGAGGCCCAGAAAGATCCCCTCACCCTAGGAGGCTGACAGCATGCCTGCATTTCCATTGCCTTCAGAAAGTTCGTTAGTTTTCATGTAGTCACAGAAATCGCCAGGCCCTGCCAACAGCTGCCCCAGTGCGTTTCGTGAGCCACTGCTGCCCGTGGCTTTTTGTTGTTTCTGTTTTTATCTTTCAAGACAAGGTCTCCTGCTGGCCTCCAACTTGCTACATGGCCAACAATGACATTGAACTCTGGGAGTGCTGGCATTACAGGACTGAGTCACCAGCTCTTAGTCTGATGCTGTTATCACAACCAGGGCTCCATGTGCTAGAGGCCAGAGCCCTCCCCGCTGGGCCTCATCCCCAGCCCCATAGATGCTTTCTAAGTAAATGCCAGATCCTGAAGCTGCTGCCTCAGCCTCATTTCAGGAAGCTAAGGCCCTCGAGTAGATACCAGGAAGGACAATTGCTGTCACTTGTTTTCTGATTCCAGGTCTGGATGGAGAGAAACAGCTGCTTGGTGTCTGCAGCTCTTCTACCAAAAGTATAAACAGCAGGACTGGGCTAGTGTCCTGATGGGGAGAGATGAATGTAGCTCCTGCTTCTCCTGTGCGGCTGTAGAAAGGCTTTCTTCCTTCCTTCCTTCCTTCCTTCCTTCCTTCCTTCCTTCCTTCCTTCCTTCCTTTCTTTCTTTCTTTCCTTCTTTCTTCCTTCCTTCCTTCCTTTCTTTCTTTCCTTCTTTCTTTCTCTTTCTTTCCTTCTTCCTCTTTCTTCTTTCTTTCTTTCCTTCCTTTCCTTTTTTCTTTCTTTCTTTCCTCCTTCCTCTTTCTTTCCTTCTTCCTCTTTCTTTCTTTCTTTCTTTCTTTCTTTCTTTCTTTCTTTCTTTCTTTCTTTCTTTCTTTCTTTCTTTCTTTTCCCAGTACTGGGACCACCCACTTCTGGGGCCTTACACTTTTGAAGCAAGTATTTGCCACTGTGTCCCATCCATAGCTCTATAGCACAGGCTTCTGAGGTCCCGACCAGCCTTTGTCCTGTCTGTTTCTCCACCTCCCTAGCACTGGCATCACAGGGCTTGCGGCCCCACTGTACCTGGTTTTATACGGTGCTAACAATGGAGCCCAAGAACTTGTGCATGCCTCATGAATGCCGCACCAGCTGTGCTCCGTCTGCAGCCTGTGGACTTTCTTAGGGTCACTGACAGACTCCCAGGAGGAAGAGTGGACAGGCTCTCCTGGGACATGCTTTGATAATCCAGTGGTGGCACATTCTGAATCCTACCACTCAGAAGGCAGAGAAGTTAGATCTCTGTGAGTTCAGGGTCAGCCTGGTTTACAGAAAGAGTTCCAAGACAGCCAGAGTTACACAGAGAAACCCTGTCTCGGAACCCCCCACCCCTCCAAAAATAAATAAATAAAAATAAAATGGCACAGTAGCAAAAGAACCACTGCTTCCTAGCCCGGTGCTAGCCCTGTCCAGGTGCAGAGCAGGTATGGCTTCATTTCACCCTCATACCAAAGGTGGATATTACTTTCTCAGTCTCCAGAAAGGAAGACAGGAGTAAAGAGGAAAGATCACAGAGCTGGAAGGTCATGCCAGGAATCCAACCAGCTACTTAGTCCTGGGGAAGAACTCAGACATTTAGACAAGGCTGAAGAACTCTTGGATCTCCAGGACTCCAGAAAAGAGCCCTGAGCTCATGGAGACCCTGCCTCTCAGAGCCATTGCAGGGCTGCCCCTGGCTCAGGCCTGCTGAGTGATTCTTAACTGAGTTTCTCTCGGAGAAGAACAAACGGCTCTTTGACCTGGAGTCTCCTTTGCGCTCCCACGCAGAGACCCTGATAGCATGGGTCTTCTCAGCATCCCTGGAGCCATCAGCACACTCCCTAACCCACAGAACGGCACACTTCAATGCCATATCGAGCCCTGGGGAGTCTGGGGACATGTGGATCTCAGGCTCCGAGCAGCCTGGCACTGGCTTCCTTTCAGACTCAAGGCCACAGGCAAAGAAGGAAATGGAGGTGGGTGGGTCCCAGAATGCTGACTCAGCTAGAAGGCTTCGTGAAGGGAGGTGCAGGAAGGGCTGGCTCTGCTATCCTGGCCTCTGCACATTCAGGGCCACAGAGATCACTTGGCTGTTGGGGTCAGCTGTGGACAGGAGGGGACATGGACCTAAGAAGGTTGACCAGAGCCTAGTTCTCTCGGCTATGTACGCTGCAGGGCTTTCCTGTTCCCAATAGCTACGGGGTAGCTGGTGGGCAAAGAAACGCCCATGTCTTTTAAAATCTGCAAAAACAAAACAATGGGAGGGACAGGGAGGGAATTCGGGAGGGGGCTACAGCTGGGATACAAAGTACATAACCTGTGATTGATATAAAATAAAAATGTTAAAAAAAATCATAATCAGAATAGGAATTTAAACAATTAACAACAAATCATCAAGATTACAATCACACCTGAGGAGGCTCAGCTTGCCCAATGTTTTATTTTTAAATTAATAGGCAGGTGTCAGAAAATTCTCTCAAAGTGACACAAAACCAGACACATGGCATCTATTCGTTAAAAGAACAGGCTCTGAGATTTCCCAGCCATGTTTGTACTGCAAATTCTCTATAGATGGTGCTATTTTAATAAATCTAAGTCTTCTATGTCAAAAAACAAAACAAAACAAAAGCAACAACAACAACAACAAAACCAAGAGATAAAAATTACACTTAAAAAAGTGTATTTAATTTGCACGTGAATGTTCACGAATGTGCTTGTGTGCATCGAGGCCAGAGGAAGAAAGCAAACAACGCCTCTTTGCTTTCGTGTGAGAGCAGGAACCAGTCCAGCTGGGACAAATCTGACAGAACCACAGATTAATGGTCTGAGGGGCTGCTGAAGGATCCTGACATCATAGCCTGTGGGGGGACAGTTGTGACAAGCCAAGCTACAATCTGTCCAGTTATGGTAACGGGACTATACATCGCCCATGTAGGTCATAGTTCTCAGTCTCAGTGTTGCTGACATTTTAGGCCAGAGGTTGTGGGCTGTCCCGTGTGTTACAGCTAGGCTGGCTGGCCAGCAGCCCCAGGACTCTTCCTACCTCTACTTGCCCACTGCTGGGATCACGAGCATAGGCTACCGTGTTCCGGGCCCCCCTCTTTTTTTTTGTAACTATTTCAAATGTTTGTATTATGTTTAATGTGCCTGAATGTGTTGTATGTGTATGGGTATGTACAGAGCCCAGGAAGGCAAGAGGCACCAGGTCCCTGGAGCTGGAGTTACAGGTGGTTGTGAGGCACCTGATGGGAATGCAGGTCCTTTGGTGGAGCAGTTTGTACTCTCCCCCCTCCCCCTCTCTTTAATGATTTGTTTTTATTTTATATGCATTGTATTTTGCCTGCATGCATGTCTGTGTGAGGGTGTCAAATCACTTGGAGCCAGATTACAGAGCTGCCATGTGGGTGCTGGGAATTGAAGCTGGGTCCTCTGGAAGAGCAATCAGTTCTTAACTGCTGAGCCGTCTCTCCAGCCCCAATCCGAGCGATCATTCCTCTAGCCCCTGTTTATTTGTTTGGAGAGAGAATTTATGAGCACACACATGTGTGGAGTGCAGAGAACAACCTCTCTTTCTACGATGCGGCCTCCCTGGATCAAACCCAGGCCAACAGGCTTGGCAGCAGGTGCCTGTGCTCTCCGAGACATCTGCCTGGCATGAGAATACTGAATTTACAGAAGAGAGCCTGGAGCTTGGCCTAGCTCCCCAAGAGCCGAGGGGTACCCCTGGAAGAACTCTCCTGACATTGTGTCTTCTTGCCAATCACACTGTAGCCCTAAGTAACACTTGAAACTCAGTGTATTGTTCCCTACTGTCCAGATGTCTGGGTCTGTCTGCTCTGCCTAGTCCAATTCTGGTACCACCAGACCCTCCCTGTCATTATCCTTATTCTATTTTGTTTTTCCTGCAGAGTCCCCATCCCCCCCCAAAAAGAAATATGCCTGCCCCCCCCCCCAGAACTGGGTGAGACACCCCTGACTTTAATCCTTTCTACATCCATGAAGCATTCAAGACACCTCACCCCAAGTCTTTCTCCTAAGAGAACCCACCCCTCCACGCCACTCCCAAGGTGGCCATGCCACTCAGAACCACCACCCTCCACCTGCTCCACTGTGACACCTCCAGACAGGCTTCCTCCTATCCAGGTTCTACCCAACAGACAGCCTCTGTCCTCCTTGACATCTTCCAAAGTCCAAGCATCCTGGGTGAATATCAACTTTCAAAGCCTCCTCCTATCTCAACCTCTGGTCCCTCTCCATCCTTTAGCACTTCCCCGACAGGAAACCTCATAATGAATTCACTGTAAGTCCAGAAGAGCTCATTCTCTGTTCATCTGTCTCAGAAGTCCTCTCTCGCTCCTGTTTGATAAACTCTTACTCATTCTACATATCCCAGATAAAGGTCACCTCCTCCATGACACCAGATCCCATTCCCCAACCCAAAGCAGCCAAAGAGCTCTGCCCTTTGCTGTGGAGACTTGACCTTCTAATGAAGAGCTCGCCTTGCTGTGTTTACTGACTCCTGAGTGGCTGAGCAACATGCAAGAGGACCCCATTTTTTGTACTTGGCATCTACACATCAATGCTGGCACAGAGTAGATGCTCTACCCATTTATTAAATCCTTACTATATGACAGGCCCTGGGCTAAATGTTTTACCAAGATGATCCTCAAAGTTTCCTTTCTGAGAGATGAGACACATTCAGAGGGGCTGAGCAGCCAGCCCAAACCACGAAGCTTATGAACATTGCTGTCAGTGACCAACTCTGTCGCACGTGTTCTCCCTTGAGACGTGGCCTCCTGCCAACCCTGAGCCCCCTCTCCTCCAGATGTGGTTTCCAAAGAAACACCAATCCCACACCTAATTAGAGCTGAGCATGGAAAAAGCCTTTTGCTTCTGTGCAGCCATCAACTTGGGATTTCTTCTTTCTTTTCTGTTTTTGTGCTAGGGATCAAACCCAAGGTCTTTCACATGCTGGGTGAGCTTTCCACCGCTGACTCATGCCCCTAACCTAGTTGGGTGCATGACTTTTCTGGTTGCTTTGGTTTTTGAGACAGGCTTTCATATTGCTGTAGCTAGCCTCAAACTCAAACAGATAAGCTGCAGATGACATTAAACTCCTGGCCCTCTTGCCTTTACCTCCTGAGTGCTGGGATTACAGGAATGCACCACCACGCCCTGTTCTGGTTTTGGATTTCTTTAAAAGGAACTTTTAATAAGAAACCAAAGAAAAGCCAAATATACACACATACCACACACATTTTTAGCAAAACAGATAAGCAGGTCTGGGTCCTCCCTCTGAGCTGTTACTTCCTCATCTAAAACTAGTAGTTGAGACAAGATGGTCTCACAGATGCTTATCAGTCTCCACATCCTGTGATTCCATGATTGGTTTCTCAGCTGGACAGTGGGTTGGTAAATTCTGGGGACATGAACTTCAGGAGCACTGCAAGCAGACACTGTCAACTGACTTGTACCCTCTTCCCTGCCTAGGAACCCCCCTGAGCCCTTCTCTGGACCAGTTTAAATATCAGTGGGCTGCAGCCATCCAGGCCTAAACCCTAGGGTCCGGACCCCCACTTTTTTGTTCTCAGAAGGGTTCTGTTAAGTTCTCTTTACTTCCGGTTAGGTATGTTCTCTTCTCTGAGCCAACTCTCCCACTTCCAGCCTCTCAGGCCTTGCCTGGACCCCCATCTCCTCCCCAGTCCTACCAGTGGGACTTTCTGGAAAGTCCCACTCTGAGCAGCTGACACAGGATGGGGACAAGAGACTTGTGGGTGGGTTCCTGCAGGGGCTCAGGGCTCTCAGCTGTAGCCCTTGCAGCCTCAGTCATTTCCCTTCCCCCGCCCACCCAGCTGGGAGACAGAGAGGTTTCATCACAGCTAAGTTGTTGTCCTTATAAGGGAAGGCCCTCACAGCCTCAGCCGCAGCAGCACACTCTGCCTGTGGCCTGCTGGTGAAGAGCCAGGCAGAAGGCCTTAGGGCATCCTCCAGATGTGGAAAATGGGGATGGCCTGAGCCCAAGTCTCTGGTCTAAACATCCACCTGAAGCACAAGGCCTCTAGAGAGCTCAGAAGGAAGCCCTCAGTTGTGGGCACAGGCTAGGCCCTGCCAGAGGGTCAAATCCCCTGGTCCTACAACTGACTTTGTCGGTCTCCTAGGAAAATGGACATTAATGCTTAAAGTCAAAGGCTGTGAATTGGGGGTGAATATTATGTCTTTCTCACGAGGTTTCTGTGATGAGAGCAATTCAGTAGGCTCAGCCAACGTAGGTCCTCTGTCAGGGTAGAGCACTGGGGTGACTCAGAACCCCACCAAATCAGACCACATCACAAACAGCAGCAGCCAATTCAGTAGGCTCAGCCAACGTAGGTCCTCTGTCAGGCTAGAGCGCTGGGGTGACTCAGAACCCCACCAAATCAGTCCACATCACAAACAGCAGCAGCCGAGGCGCAGTTCATCCTGATCCCTGTCTCTGCCTCCTGCACTAGGATATAGAGTATGCCACCTGGCTGGGTTTTACTTGGTGCAGGGAGGGAACCGAGGGCTTCATTTATGCCAGGCAGGCTACATCCTCTGCCCCATTCTTGGGGGTTGAATTCAGGTATATCTACTTCCAAAGTTCGTTATTTTTTTCTCTTTAGACCCTGTTTCCTCCAGAATAATCTTGGAGGTGATAGGTTGTTTTGTTTTGTTTTTTGATTTTTTTGAGACAGGCCTTCTTTGTGTAGTCCTGGCTATCCTAGAACTAGCTCTGTAGACCAGGTTGGCCTGGAACTTAGAGATGTCTGCCTCTGCCTCCCAAATGCTGGGATTAAAGGTGTGTGCCACCACTGCCCTTGGCTAGAGTAAATTTTCTGGTTTTTGTTTTTGCTTTGACAGCCCAATTGGTGTGGCCTGAGACAAATAGAGGATGATGAGACATGGAGAAACCACAGTGGTCCCCGACACAAGGGGCTTCCAGGCCCATGCATGAGCAGCAGCGGAGAGGGGGCAAGCAGAGCACCCCCGCTCACCAGGACCAACTCTTGTTGCTGGGTTCTGTGCAAAAGCAACCAAGTCATGCTTTGCAGAACTACTTCAGATGCCTGAGGTGACAGCAGCTCGTGTTCAGAAGGAAGGCTCACCTTTTCTTCATGGGCCTCTAGTCCCCAAGACCAGAGGGAAAGTTCTTACCACATCCTTCCTTAGCTGGTTGTCGGCCACCAACACATCCCAGTAAGCTAGTTCCTGCATCGGGGTTGAACAGAGACTCCCACCAGCTAGGAAACTCCTCTCAGATGGAGGGGCCTCCCAGCTTCTGCAGACCCCTGACTCCACATGGCTGTCACATGCCAGGCTGGTGCTGGGGAATTCACAGGGGTCATGGCCACAGTTCATACATCCTTAGGTCGGGCGCTTCCTGCTGTGTTGGCCACAGAGCCTATCCAAAAGACTCACAAAGGAAGACAGGAGCCAATCTTTGGCAAGCACGGTGGTGCTTTTCCACACAAGGGGGGGAATCACCACAATCTCCTTTTATGGGTGAGGAAAATGAGAGCCCCTCCTTAAGGCTTGAGATTCACAGACAAGTTCCTGGGTGGCACTTACACCTGCCTGACCTGAGCTGGCCCAGGGCTCTCCTGAGCACTCTTGTCACTGGGGCTATGATGGCAGGGGGCCAGGTTCACCCTTAACCAGGCCCAATCTCTAAGGGTTAAACAGCTGGAACCACCATTCTGGAATCACTGAGGCAAACACCTGTTCAGCAAGCATCATCAGTAGGCACTGGGGGACCCTGCAATGAGGTACAACATATGTGTTTGGTGTGCCATACTTTCTGGAATACTTGTTAGTTGCAAAAGGAAAAGAAAGAAAGAAAAACAATAAAGTAAAAAAAAAAATCAAGAGTTGTTGCTCAGGTGATCGTAATAAACGGTGAGGGTGGGGTGGAAGGAAGACTTAGAGCACGTGCAAGGCCAAGGGCTCAGTCCCCTACAGGGACATCGTCACTGAGGCACACGATGTCATGGGTCTCCAGATGGGACATCCTGAGAGAAACTGTGACCTCACAGCTGGGAATTTCTAACCTCCACCTAATCATGACGAAACCCCAGACTCAAAACAGGTCTGCTGCTAATTCGGGAGGCTGTCATCTAAGCTACACAGTAAAACTTTGCCACAACAAAAGGTGGGGAGGAACAGATTAAGTACTGGGTGTAATGGTGCATGCCTTTAATCCCCAAACTCGGGAGACAGACATAGGAAGCTCTCTGTGAGTTCGAGGCCACCCTAATATATACAGGGAGTTCTAGGACAGTCAGGACTACGTAGTCTTCTGTTGCTGTCACTGTATATTCAAACTCACTCTGCAGACCAGGGTGGCCTGAAACTCAGAGATCCACGTGCCTCAGCCTCCTGAGTGCTGGGATCAAAGAAGCGCATCACCACCTGGCTTAGAATGCTTTTTTTTTTTTAAGTACTTATTTCAATGTTTAAAGGACCATGATAACTACTTTTCCAGAAGTGAGTTTGGAAAGCTGCTGATGACACTGACCAACTGCCACAAGCCCTTCATTCCCAGGAGGCCAGCCTTACGCAGGCCCCATAGCAACATACAGGCTAAGTGCAGAGATGTTCCATAAAATGAGATTTATTGCCAAATTTCAAGAAAGATGGACCATAAGCAGAAGACGCTGGATGCCCCCTTCCATGGTGGCAGGGAAGCAGTCCTGTGCAGTCCCCACCCCCAACCAGCCCACCATGGCAACCAATAGCATTTGGCCACTAAGGTAGTAGTCCCAAGGACTTCTCTCGCAACTAGTCACTTGACAGCACAGACTGGGGCTCTAATTCCTGGAAACAGGTGACTTGGCAGAAGTCCAGCACCCTTGCTGCTGCAGGGATGACTGTTCCCTAGGAAGATGGCGGGGGTCAGGACTGGACACCTGAGGACACTCTTGCTCTTGTACAGGAGACAGAGGGAAGGGCAGGCTGGCATGGGGGCCCAAGGAGTGTGGTTTGAGGCTGACAGTGGCCAGTGAGCCAAGCCCTTGCCCACTACCCATAGAAAGAAAGTGACAGTACAGTAAGGAAGGCATTGGCCTGCACTGGCTGGCAGGCCTTGGTGGGCACTGGTGGCTGGGAGTGGAGTGAGTGGAAAGGCCGGGACCCTCCTCTTCCAGTAGATGAAAGTGCACACGCAGAATCCTCAGGGCAGACCCTCTGTGCGTGCTCACTCCCTCAGTGCCCAGCCCAGGCTCCAGCCTCAGTCCTGCTGGCTGCTGCAGCTGGGTTAGAGACTCTAGGATAGCTCCCGGAGCCAGGGGCAATGGGGAAGCGAGGAGGGGAGGGGGAGGAGAAAATACATTCGGAAGTTAAGGAGGGGCAGCCCTCCAGGGGCCTGCTAGGTGGGAAGTTGTCACAGACTCCAGCATGTGAAGAAAAGTGGGTGGATATCAGAGCCGCTCCAGCTGAGGAGGAACCACAGAGACCCAGATAAATCTCATCTGGGAGGCACAGAAGGCAGGGGTAGGGGCAGGGCCTCTAAAGGTTGATTAATGATAATCACATTCAGGTTTTTCAGATATTAGCACAGGCCACTCTATCGTTTTCATCTTCAGGAGTGTGCAAGGCTGGACAGAAGCTGGTCCAGGAGCAGAGACTGTGCCAGGAGGCCTGAGTTCCTCCCTCCCCTGGAAGCCACAGCTCTCCAAAGGGGAAGGTCGCTGCGGAGAAAACCCTCAGTTTGCAAAAAGGGAAACAAGCCAGAGTAAATGGCTCCTTCACCCAGATGCTTACCCATCTTTGGGCTCCAGCTAAAGGCCAGAATTCACTAGGCTGAGAGATGATCCTACAGCCTGGACCCAAGGCCCCTTCAGCTAATCATAAGTGGGTGTGGCTGGTTGGGAGCCGCCTGAAGACCAGGAGATGAGAGCCTCAGGCAGCTCAGCTGTGCTCTACAGAGAAGTCAGGAATGTAAACTGTTGGGTGTAAGAACAAAGGTGATGCCATCCTGGAAACTCCAAGCCCAGTGCCAAAGCCCCATCAACCATATAGACCATAGGACTACATGCTCCATCCCAAGCCCAGAGCCTAGAGAAGAGACTAGAACAGGTAGCCCCAGGAGACCCCTGCCATCACTGGCCAGGGTAGGGCAGAAAGGACATCAGGAGCCTCGAGTCCTGGCCAAACATGATGTGCCCAGTGTTGCATCTACAGCCTGAGCTGTAGCTCATTTCTTAGCGAAGTTGGGCAGTGACTGGCAGCTGGGGAATGTAGGGTAGGAGTTTGTGCCTCGGGCTTGGCAGGCCTAGGGTGCACTTCTCCTGTAGAGAGTCACCAGCTCCTTCCGTTTCTGCACCAGCCCAGGGCCTTCTTGGTTCAGCTCTCCCAGATCCCTCATTTCCTGCAGGACCTGGGTGGCCTGCCTCAGCTGCTCTACAGCCTGGCTGAGCAACGATTCGGCGCACACAGGTGGGGGTTCGCTGCCCAGCACCTGGTTCAACAATTTCTCTGTCTGTTTTGAGGCCACCTTCACTTCCAGCTGGGCCCGATACAACTTTTCCTTCGGCAGCTGTGGACGCTGAGGGCTTTCTCTGAGTAGGTCCCCAAGGGAAGAGGAGCGAGGATGAAACTGGGAAGGCAAGTCCCAGCAGGGCGGTTCGGGGGATGCTCTTGCATCCTTTAGGGCAGTTCCGGGGATGCTCATGGCCTGGGGTGGCATAACAGACTCAGGACCAACATCCATGCCATTCACAGACACCTGTGTCGGGCCTGGGGCAGTGGTCTCAGGGGCCTCGGAATTCTGGGATGGACTGGAAGCATCTGCCCCACTCAAACAGGCCTTCATCTTCTCTGATAGGATCTTGGGAGGGGGTGCAGGGGGCTTTTTGCTCTCCCTGGGGGCAGCCTCTGGAGTCTCAGAAGAGGGTGCCAAGGGTAACTGTGCACTCTCAGGAGCAGGAGGCTCCTCTGGGCTGGGGTTCTCCCAGCTCACCTTCAGTTTCTCAGACAAGGTGCTGTTAGGGAGCCTCTTAGAGTCACTGCCCCCCTCTGCTGGGGTCTCTGCATCCTTTTGGCTCTCAGGATTGGCCTCGGAGCTTGCTGAGACAGGGGTTGGGGCTCTCTCTCCTGCAGGAGTCTCCATGCTGTCATCAGCGCTGGAAGTTTCTGGTACTGGGGAAGGCTTGGCAGGAGGCAGGAGAGGCTGAGGTGGCTTCTGAGGCTGGTCTTCACTGACATCACTGACAGGAGCAAACACTGGTGGTCCACTGTCCGGGACGTCGAGGTCCAGGCGTGAAAGCCCGTCAGAAGCTGCACTGGCTACCTGGTGTTGGGACAGTATCCAGATGTCATCTTGGCTGGCCACTAGGTCAGACATAGGTTTCCCCAAACCCCCAAACTTTGCCTATGTCTGTTTGCCTGGAGACCTCTGTCCAGTCTTTCGGCCCTTGACTTAGCCTGATTCTTGGACCTTCCTCACAGTGTGGGGACCTTCCCAAGGAGCTTCAAGGGTCAGAAGTAGGGCTGAGCAGAAAGACTCTTCCAAGGTTCCTCAGATGGAGTGGGGGTGGGGTGGGTAGAATCCCTCATACTCTTTTACATTTACTGCATGGTCTGGCCAACACCTGGAACCACTACTGGGGCAGATCCCTTCCTAATTTCCACAGAGCATCTCTTCTGCAAGGCTGGACTTCAACCTACCCCACACCTCCCCTTGGATCTCCCTTTCTCAGTGTCTCTCTGTGACTCTCTCTCAGATGACAGATAAGAACAGGCTAATCTCAAGAACCAAACCTTCCAATGACCTAGTGTCCTTCCTGCCTATGGCCTCCTCTTCAGGGGCCTGAGGCTCTAAACCCCACAGCAGCCCTAAACTGATTCCTTCTCTCTGAAAATATGCTGCAAGTGTGAGCACTTACCAGCTCCTCAGTCCCTTGCTATTGTGGCTACCAGGTTCTGGGTTGATATCGCCAGTCCTAAGCCCAGGTCACCTCAAGTCCACTTGCTTCTGCTTGCATTTCTTGACGATCTCTGTCCTAGCCACCAGCCTCTCCTTTTAAAAGGCCTTCTCTTCTGCCTTAGCCATTGCTAGTGGCTCTAAAATGTCTTATTTGGTAAGGATTCTCCCTGACCTTTAAAGTCTCTCCCTGTTGGTTTTACTAGTCTTTTTACTAGTCTTACCCCTTTCCCTTGCCTTTTCCAAATTGCCGGTACCCAGGCCTGTGACATATTTTGCTTCCGACTGTGCATTGCCAGTTTCTTTCTCTTCTTCATCAACCCCTGGCGGAGCCTAGAATCACCCTTCCTTCATTTCAGAACCCCAAACCTTCTTTTAGGTCAAATCCACCCTACTAAGAACCTTAAACTCATCTCTGGAACATTTCTTCAGCCCTTCACTGTAGGCCTCAATAAGTCCTTCCCCTTCACCCCCAGCCTGATCCAAGCCAACTGAGCCCACCAGCACACCTAAATTGTGCTTGGTGCTTCAGCTCACATCAATTCCTCCAACAAGAGTCCCTGTCATTCCCACTGAAACCCGTGCTGCTGGATTTTAAGCTAGTGTCAGCTTAAAAACCCAATTATTCAATGGGCCATGGTGGTGCACACCTGTAATCCCAGCACTCAGGGAGGCAGAGGCAGGCAGAGCTCTGTGAGTTTAAGGCCAGCTTGGTCTATAAAGCGAGTCCAGGAGAGCCATGGCTACACAGAGAAACCCTGTCTCAAAAAACAAACAAACAAACAATTTTCTCCTCCATGGTCCTCCTACCCCAATCTCCTGGGGTTGTTCTACCACCGAACTGGTCACAGCTAACTAGGAACAGGTCTATTTTCCTGGCAGAAGCTGATCTCTAAATCAAGGGTACTAGCCTCCCAACCCTGTTTCTCTGCTGTCCAAGGTCCCTGTCGGATGTCCCAGACACCTCTATTATCTTACACACACACCACATAGCGAGCCCCAACTCCAGGTTAGCCTGAGTGCTGGTTGTTAACCTAAGGGCCTGGAATGCCAGGCGCAGCTGAATAGTTAATTTTTGAAGCTGAGGGAAGGCATACCTCCTTTAAGTGGATTCTTGTTGGTGGCCGGCGCCGCTGGCCCCCACGTACCCGGTTCCGTGTCACATGCTCTAGGGCACAGGTTTTGTCTACTTTCACCTGGGAAGGAGTTAGAAGCAGGTGAGTCCCTGCCAGGCCTTAGGAAGAGTAGGAAACACCCACTGCGCAGACTCGGAGTCCAGGTCTGCATCCCCCATCCTCACTCAGCTGGGTCCACACCCTCACCCCAAGTGTCTCCCGACTGGGGACCTCTGCTTCTCTCTGTGTCTACCCTGTCCTGGGTGTTCCCTCTGCCGAGTCTGAAGCTTTCTCACCCTCAGCAGCTCTCCTCTTCAGCTCAGCCTTCCTGCCCAAAGACAGGTTCTCAGTCCAAGACAAATCCCTAAGCAGCCCTGAGGCTGTTTGGTGCTCAGCTGGGGCAGGAGGGGAATGCCAGATCATGATCCTCTGGTATCTAGCATGCATTAAGTCTTACCCTGGCCTCTGTTACTCTCCCAGGGCCATGCCCAGCCCAGGAAAGGGCAGGGCCTCTATGGCTGGGCCTGGCTGTGTGCAGGGGAGTCTCTGCTCTCTGAGTCAGGAGAGGTGGTCACAGCACACGGGAGATCTGGCCTCTGAACAACGGAACTGCATGTTCCTACGGTCCACCGAGGAACAGAGGGAACCTGCCAAAACTGCCAATGACCTATGTGAGGCCATGGCTTCTGTGGCCTCTCCAATATCTACACTGTGGCTCACCATCCATTTCCCCATATTGGCTGAGCTTGGCATGGTGATGTGGGTGCATGAATAGAGGACTCACAGCTGGGAACCAGGAGACCTGCTGGGGAAGGGGGTCCTCTCAAGCCTCATTGCCTGCCATCCAAGCTGTCTTTAAAATACATTTTGGCTCAAACAGCTGAGGACCAATGATATCAAAGGCTGAGCCTTCCTAGGAGACACTGCCCCATGGGATACCCTACCCACTCAGTCCAAGCCTGACTTTTTCTAAGCAACTAATGCCATGGTCACGACTGCAGCTCGGGAGCCTCATGGATAGAAGGAATAGTCAGGGAGACCCTGCGTGGCCCAGGCTTCACAGGCCAACTGAAGAAGGTGCTCAGAGGCTGGTGGCGGCGTGTGTCTTTAATCCCAGCACTTGGGAGGCAGAGGCAGGCAGATTTCTGAGTTTAAGGCCAGCCTGGTCTACAGAGCAAGTGCTAGGACAGCCAGGGCTACACAGAGAAACCCATAGACACTGAGCTCACCCTCCGGCTTGGGACGGCCGCTGTTTACCCACTGTGGCTGGGCTGGAAGGATATACAGAGTAGCCAGTTAAATTCTACCCACCACCTGTACGTGCTGTTTCTTCCCCTTCAGTGTGGGCGACTGAGCCCAAGACCCCGTGCAGATGCTCTACCATAGTTATGCTCCCAGACCACATACCCTTTACTTTAAAACAAATTACTGAAGGGCTGGGAATGTGGTTCAGCTGGTAGAACAATGGTCTAGCATGCAGAAGTCCTGCTTCAATCTACAGCACCTCATAAAAGCAGCCCTCGTGGCATAGCCTGTAATCCTAGCATTTGAAGGTGGAGGCAGGGAAGTCAGAAATTCAAGGTCATCCTTGGCTACATAGGGTTCAAGGTCAGAATGTACAAGATGACATTCTGTCTCAGCCAGGGTCTGGGGCTACAAAGTGAAATCAAGTATCAAAAAAAAAAATTACTTAATTTACTTACACCTTGGTTTTATTGGTAGAAACTGGATATTACCACCCACTTTGAAAGTCTTTTGGGAGATGAAATGAAGTATGTCCCAGTGTTTGTAGCAATGACAGAACTGAGGGGCAGTTTGGAGTAAGGTGTGAAAAGTCTTCTGTAGACTGAGAACAAAGAACCATCCAAGGACCACACCCTCATACCTCATCAAAAGCCTTGTTCTTGCCTCGGTTGATCCCTTCATTGAGGGCTTTGATCCAGGATTCCTTTTCCTCCCCACTGGGGGCCTGGAATTTGATGTCACTGACCTATGAGAGACAGGTGGGGAGGATGGCAGATATTTTTAGGGCTCACATTTGGGGTCCTTAGGAAGCATTCCAACCCAGATTCCAAAGCAAACCCTAAATGGCCTAGAGCAGTTCTGGCATTGGGCTTTAAGTGGGGAGGGCATGCAACAAGAAAGGGGCTCGCCTCTCTAGCCTGGAGGGATCAGCCTTGCTCTGTAGGACGGGCTCAGATCTGGTTCTGCTTCATAAGACCGCTCAGGATAGGATAGGTAAATAAAACCACGCCAGGTGAAATGAGCACAAAGAGATGGAGACTGACCATGTCGCTTTGCGGTGCCTAGAAAAACCAAGATCAGAGAGAAGGCAGAATGGCGACTGCCCGGGACCGGAGGGAGAATGGGAGCCGGCATTTAATGGAGTTGGCTACAGTTTCATACTTAAGAGTTCTGGAGAAGGATGGTGACGAAGGGACCACCTTAAGAGTGAATTTAACGCCTCTGAACTGTTTGCTCAAAATAGTTACGGAAATTCTGGTCAGGAATGATGGTGTCAGATCTCCGTGAATTTGAAGCCATTCTGGTCTACATAGAATTCCAGGCCAGCCAGGGGCTAGGGCTACACAGTAAGACCTTGTTTAAAAAAAAAAAAATCTTATTTTTTTTCCTTGCACCTGTACACATATATCACATATGTTTTGAAGCATGAATGTGTCTGTATGTTCACATGGGTGTTGAAATGTGTGTGTGTTTGTGTGTTAGGAAGGTTGATTTCAGGTCTGAGATCCAGTGTCTCACTTGTCCACTCTTTGCCTTATGTACTGGCTGTTGGGTCTCTTGTGCAACCCAGAGCTTGACAATTCAGCTGACTAGCCAGCCGGCTTGCTTTAGGGATTCCATGTCTTTGCCTCCCACACAGTGGGATTACAGGCAGGGCATCACACCCACCTGGTTTTTAGGCTTATTGGGGAGCTGAATCCTTTTTTTTTTTTTCCTGGTTTTTTGAGACAAGGTTTCTCTGTGCAGCCTTGGTTGTCCTGGACTCGCTTTATAAACCAGGCTGGCCTCAAATTCACAGAGATCCACCTGCCTCTGCCTCCCTGAGTACCGGGATTACAGGCATGTGCCACTGCATTCGACTGGGGATCTGAATTCTTGTATGTAGCACAGTACAAACTTTACTACTGAACCATCCCCCCAGCAACAAAATTGTTCTAAAAAGATTTTTCTAAGGCTGGGGATGTAGCTTAGTTATTGGTAGAGTGCTTGCACAGCAAGCATCAAGCCCTGCATTCAATCCCAGCACCTCACAAACCAGGTGTTGCTGTGCACGCCTGGAATCCCAGCCATTAGGAGGCAGAGGCAGAGGCAGAGGCAGGAGAATCAGAAGTTGAAGGCCAGTTTGTAAATATTAGACTGCCTTAAAAAAAAAAAAAAAGTACCCAAAGAACTAAATGTGGAGCTGACCAGAATGAGTACACATAGAACCCCACCTGGACAGTCTTGCTTTTCTGATCTGTAATACGGGATAACATGTGTTACTACAAAAGCAAAATTAAACATGATCAAAACTAAGGCACATAGTAGGTGTTCAATAAGTAGTTGGTGGATGAATAAGACAATACAAGAATGAACTGGCCCTAGTCACATAGTAGGTGTTCAATATGTAGTTAGTGGGTGAATGAGACAATCTGTGATGAATTAGCTCTAGGTTACTTCCCTCACCTTGTTTCTGGACCAATGCCTACTCTCTGACCTCAAGACGCCCTAGTTCTCTCTGGTGTAGCTGGCCAGCTTGCCCATCCTCCACCTTGGTATTACATCGCGCCTCCTGCTCATCAGTTATGTAACCCCACAGTGCAGTGCACTTGGTCTGGCCTCATTATATAACTTCCTCCTGGCAGCACCACCTCCTCCTCATACGGGACCCTAGGTCCCCACTCCATGCCAGCCACAGCCAAATGCTCATTTGCATGACCAGGCTAAATTAGATCCTGGCAGCAGATCTACGGTTAAGTCAGAAGTCCTAGGGCACCTTGGCAACTTCCTCTCAGCCCAGCCTTCAGGACCACAGGGGCTTAGGGAGAGACCAAACTGCACAGGAAGGCTACAAAGGCCACCCAGTCCTGTGATGTGCTAAGCAGCTAGGCCAGCCCTGTGACCCCTGCCACCATTAGGGGTTCTGAGCCTATGGGGTCCCCTCCCTGGTGCAGACTGGCATCTCTGAGTTGAGAAACACACAGTGGAACTTTGCAACTGCAGGAGTGGAGCAGGGAAAGGGTCAGGTGCTGAGCTTTCTGGCCTCAGAGGGGTGAGAACAGAACTACTTGGCCTCAGTTTCCCCTTCTCTGCCTGTGTCCCAGTCCACCAATCACAGGCTGTGGAGAAGGGTGTTGTCTCCCTAGTAGAGATAAGGCCTCAGGGAAAACCTCCTGGGCTGGCCAATGGGCTCACCAGGATGTGAGAACACAAGGTCCTAGGGATCCAGTTCTATCATAAAGTCTGTGTAATCCTTACTTGGTGAGGGAGGCATTCCACAGGGGTGACTGTCACAGGGACAATTAGAATGAACACCAACAAGCTCTGCCTAGTGGGCTCAGGCTACAGCTCCATGCCACAAGCCTTCTGAAGAAGCTCTATCAACATAGGCTCGTTCCAGCAGGAGAATCCATGCTAATAGGAAAGGCTGCAGAACAGGCAGCCAAGGCCTGGGAAAGGGGGAAGGGCAGAATGGCAGAGAGGAAAGAGGGGGAGGGGAAGAGGAGGCCGGAAAGAGGAAAGGGCCAAGCTGGCTGAGACCAGCAGGGCAGCAGGGCCCAGCAGTGGCCACCCTGCTTCCTGGCAGCCGCTGTCTGTGACCTCATGGACAGGGGCGTGGGGATGTAGCAGCAGGGGGGAGAGGGGCAGGCAGGACACTGGAGTCTTTGTTTATTTGATTAGAGGAAAAAGGCAGCCTCAGGAGCAGACAGCCAGGGTCACATGACCTCCCGGCCAGCTAGAGGCCACAAGGAAGTTGGGGAACACCCAGGGTGATGGGAAAAGCAGGCACAGACGAGGATGTGCAGGACCTCTGGGGAGCCCCACTCTAGTGTGGTATGATGAGGGTCAAAGGCCTTTGAGCAGGGGCCTGGTTGCATCTTTCGTTTCCGAGGCCATCACATGGGTTCCAGCCCATGTTCCTAGTCACCCAGAACCAATCTCAACTCTTGGAAGGGCTAAGGGGTGGGAGGGAGGCCGTTAGCACAGAAGCGGGAGAGAGCAGCTGTATAAACAGGCTTCTCTGAAGGGGCTATCCTACTGGGCCTGGGCGACCCACCTAGCACACCACTGATTCTCACAGCTGGCAAACTAGGTGACATGGGCAGAGGACAAAGAAGTGTCTCCTGTCACCCCACATCCACAAGAGACACACACAATGACTCTGACATGGTCAAGTGATACCTGCCCATAAAGAAGCACACATGCATGGGCAGACAAAAGCCTTGGCCTTTGAGTGCAATGTGCTCTGAGCCTCTTAAACACAGACTTTGCACCTGCTCCGAGGGGCAGCCCATCTCTAGGGTAAGAAAAGGCTTGCAGCCAGAGCCTGAAAGACCAACCATTCTCTTGTCCTCAAAGTGCTCTGAACCATAGACATCAGATGAACCTGGGCCCAGCCTCCTGCCCCTGTCTTGGTGATACATACTTGGGTAGCACAGACTATGAGTAAAGCAAAGCACTAGAATTGCTTCCAGCATCCAGGACCACAGGGGCCACAGAAGACCAAGCTCCTAACTTCTAAACTGGGAGAGAAACAGGACGGCTCCAGTAGGCCTAGACCAGCCCTGCCCCCTTTCCCAGCTCCTGAGATGAAGCCTTATCCTCATGACAGGCCCCTCCATGGTACAGAAAGGTTTGGGAGATGTGTGGTCCTAAGCACTTTGGCCAGGTTCAATCTGAGCTCCCTTCTGACATTCTTGAAACTGTGCTCTGCAGACTTCCTCAGGGAAAATGGTACGAAGGCAGAAGAGATGCTCAGTGGTGAAGAGCACTGGCTGTTCTTGAGGAGGATCTGGGTTTGATATTCAGCATCCACACAGGAGCTCACAACCACCTGGAACTCCAGCTTCAGGGGAATCTGACAACCTGGCCTCTGAAAGGCACTAGACATGCCTGTGGCACATAGACATAGGTGCAAGCAAACACTCATACACGTAAAATAAAAATAAACCTAGAAATAATTTTTTTAAGTGGTACAAAGAGCAATCTTCACTTGTACCTAAAGGAGAGAGTCTCGGGCAAGGAAGGAAATCACGACAGGGGAAAAGCTAGGGCTGTGGGTCTCTCAGCTCTGGTCCCAAGAGAAGCCTGGAAGGGAGGATTGAGGGATGGCAGAGTCTCGCCTCTGCTTTGGACTCTGTCTGGGTACGGAAGGCCTGGTCAGGTAGAGGCCTTATCCAGAGCTTTCCTCTATCAGCCTGGGCCTCTCATGTCCAGAATTCAGGGTCTACCTCCCAGTCATCTCAAAGCCCCAACCACCCAGGGCTGGAGAACTTCTGAGACAAAACAGGCAGAAGGTTCAAGCTGGGGCTGCTGCTGGACCTAAGCCCCAGCCAACCTAATAGGGAACCTGCAGACTTCCCAGCCTGCTCTCTTCTCCAGCAGATCCTAGCTTTGGGGAATGCAGCCTTCAGGATCACCCCTACCTTGTTCCCTGGGGATCGCAGCAGGATAAAGCGGTGTTTCCGCTTGAGGAGAGCGCGGAGGTCCTGGCATTTCTCATAGCTCCCAAGTTCCACTGTCTCTACACATTTCTGTTCATCCTGGGGGGAGAGAGAGAGAGAGACAAAAGAAGAGGGCTGGTGAGCGCTGGACTCACCAAGAGCCCCCGTCATTGAATATATATCCCAGACTCTGATTCTATTCAGCAAGAGTATCTTATCACCAAGATGTAATATTTAGACCCCAGAGAAATGGTGCTGGCTGGCAGGTGTCCACCAAGCTCAGCATCCCAATAAGGAACAGGATAGATAGTTTGGGGGTGAGTTTGTGTCAGAGGGCAGAAATAGGAGAAGCTAGGAAGCAGTAGGAAAGGATGCCAGAGGGTCTCACAGGACCAGCGGCCAGGCAGAACTTTGTGGAAGAGGCAGCCTCGAAGAATACAGGACATGGTGAAACAGGGCAAGAACTCTCCATGAAGAGTGTGAAGCTGACGCATGGGCTCACGGCTTTCAGCCCTGATCCTGAGTCAGCTCTCTCACTTGACATCTCCCTATCCTGACTGCTAGCTGGGCAGAGGGGCCGCTTACTCAAGGCTGAAGGCCATACGTAACAGAGGGCAAGGGCATGTGAGCATCCCCCTGTCACTCTGGTTTCATCACTTTGTAAGGCCAGTGGTCAAACAGTGCCTGGTCTCTACCACTGGCCAGTTGTGACAATCTCCTCCAGATCAAAACATTCCATTCTGCAGGGGAACTCCCGTAAGCAGGCATGTAAATAAGGGGGGGGGGGCGGGGGAAGGCTTGGGGGAACTCTCTGAAACTGACAGGGTTCACTAGGCCCCTCTTGCCAGAGTAAGCATAGCCCAACTGCAAAGAAGATGCTCAGACCAGAAAAGCTGGCTGGAAGAGCCTCAGACCACCCGAGGCACCGGGAAAGGACACTCTCCAACCTGTTGGCTGTGTGGTGGGCCGGCTTTTGTAGCACAGAAGCCTTGATGATACAGCTGTCTTTGAGTTTTTGCTCCGGTAAGTAAGCCCTCACCCATATTCCTGTAAGTAATCCCAGTAAAACTCACTGGTTGGCCAACCTAGTCTTTGGTGGTCTTTGGTGGTCTTTGGTCTGCCTATCTGAGGTGAGCAGATGAGTGCGTTTCGTCTCCCTAGGAAAATTTTTGTCACACAGCACTAGACTGCCTTCTAAACTTCCTGCCTGCCAGCCCTGACACTAGAAGGCTTTGGGGCACAGGATACCTCTTGGGCAAGCTGCCTGGAATAAGCTATCCCTCAAAGTGGTCAGCTGGTTCCTCTTCTGGAGGTGACCCAGATGGTACAACTTCCTGGGAAGCAGAAGCAGGTCCTGTATGTGGAGTGTTCGTGTATGTAGTATATGTGTGTGTGTATGTAGTGTGTGCATGTGTATGTGTATGGCCCTGGATAGCCTGGAATTTGCTATGTAGACCAGGCTGGCCTCAAATTCACAGAGATGCACCTGCCTCTGCCTTGTAAGCAGTTGGATTGAAAGCACCTCCACACAAGGCTGACCTATACCTTCTTTTTATTTTTTGTTTCGTTTTTTGAGACATGATTTCTCTGTGTAGCCTTGGCTGTCCTGGACTCACTTTGTAGACCAGGCTGGCCTGGAACTCACAGAGATCAACCTGCCTCTGCCTCCCTGAGTGAAGGGGACAATATGAATTTTAACTATCACTCCAGGTGACCCTGGTGTAAGTAAATCCCTGAGAACAATTGCTTTATACCAGACATACTCAAGCTCAGGAGCCTTGAGGCTTTTAAGAACACCCAAACCTGCTAAAGACACCACACTCTTTGGCTGTGAGACAGAGAAATTATAGAACTGAGCACAAGGCTGCCTCCCAGTGAACTAGCTTCCATATGTGGGCTGCTGAGAGAAAACGGTCATATGTGGTCTTTTTCAGCTACAGCTCAATCTGCCAGGCAAGATGTGTCCCAATTGTTAGAAGTATAACCAACTTCTTTCTGACTGGATTTGAGGCCTGCTCTACAGAAGATAATTCGTATCTGATATTATAAACCTGTCATGGTCTGGAGAGATGGCTCAGAGGTTAAGAACAATTGTTGCTCTTGCAGAGAACCTGGATTCAGTTACCAGCATGTACATGGTGGCTCATAAACATCTCTAAGTCCAGTCCCAGGAGATCTGTTGACTTCTGAACTCCACAGACACCAGGCATGAATATATATACATATATACACACACATGTAGGCAAACATTCATGCACATAAACTAAAGTAAATGCTTTTGTTTGTTTGTTTTTTTGAGACAGGGTCTCATTGTGTAGCCCTCACTGGCTTGCAACTCGGAAGGTAGACCAAGCTGGTCTCAGACTCAAAAGATCCTCCTGTCTCTGCCTCTCTCCAGTAATGAAACTAAAGCTGTGTGCAACCATACCCATATGTTTTGTGTGTGTACAGGCAAGTGTGTGCCCCACGACATTTAACGAGGGTTGCTTAAATGGCGATAAGTAGGGCATCTTAGTAGTGGCTATACCACCCAGGAATACGACTTCTCCTTCTCCAGCAACCACTGACTGTTCTAGCTCCTCATGGGTGGGGCCTCATGATCCCCACCCATGACAGAATGTTGGTGGGTCTAGTCCTGTGGGAGTCTTATGCAGGTAAGCACCGCTGCTGTGAGTTTATGGTTGCATATCTCCATGTGTGGGGAAGACACGGTTTACAGCACTCCTTCCCATCCTCTGGTCCTAACATTCTTTCCACACCCACTTCTCTGATGTTCTCTGATCCTCAAAGGGATTGATACAGATGTCCTATCTAAGGCTGAGCACTCAACAGTTACTTACTCTTAGCACTTTGATCAGTTTTCACTCTGCATTAACATTCCCCACTGTAAACAGAAATTCTCTGAACAAGGCAGAGAGCAGCACTAAACTATGGGTGATAAACATATATTTAAAATATATATGTAGTTTGACAGCTGGGCAGTGGTGACACACGCCTTTAATCCCAGCACTCGAGAGGCAGAGGCAGGCGGATCTCTGTGTGTTTGAGGCCAGCCTGGTCTACAAAGTGAGTCCAGGACAGCCAAGGTTACACACAGAGAAACCCTGTCTCAAGAAACAAACAAACAAACAAAATAGAAAAAGCAGTTTGACAACGTGTCTGTTTAGCAAAACAACTGTAATAAGTTCCCAACTAGGTCCCATGACTTTCCCATCTTGGTTTTTTGCCAAGTGTTTTCTTGTTCTTGTTTTCAGATTTATTTTGCCAGGCGCTGATGGTGCACACCTTTAGTCTCAGCGCTCAGGAGGCGGAGGCAGAGGCAGGCGTATCTCTGTGAGGTCAAGGCTGTATGTCTCCTTCCTGCTCCCCCAGTGGCACTCCATAGGAAGTAGCTCTCAAGAGAGAACTACAGAGGCTGAAGCCACAACTTTGGTGCTAGAACATTTGTTTAGAATATACAAAGCCTTGGGTTTAATCCTCAGCCTCACACACACGAGGCAGGGTGGTTGTCTTAAGGGCTGATAACTTTAGATAGTCACTTCTCTCCTTCTACCAAGTGGGATCTGGGGATCGAATTCAGGTCATTAGGCTTGACCCAGAGCAACTTGGGGAGGAAAGGGTTTATTTCATCTTACAACTTGAAGTCCATCATTCAGGGAAGTCAGGGCAGGAACAAGAAGCTGGACCTCGGAGAAACGCTGCTTACGGGCTTGCTCTCCATGGTTTGCTCAGCCTGCTTTTATGTAGCACCCAGGATCACCTGCCCAAAGGTGGCACCACTTGCTTTGGGATGGCCCAGCCACATCAATAATCGAGCAGGAAAATGAGCCACAGCCCTGCCCATAGGCTAGTCTGGTGGTGGCATTTTCTTAACTGAGGTTCCCTCTTCCAAAATGACTCTAGCCTCCGTCGGGCTGACACAACAATGAACCAGCACAGTGGCACACACTATAATCCCAGCACTCGGCAAGGGGAGGCAAGAGAATTAGAAATTCAAGAACATCTTTAGCTGGTTCAAGGCTTGCCAGGGCCACACAAAATCCTGCCTTTAAAAAAAAAAAGACAGAAGGTGGTAGTACACAGGGAGGCACACACAGGTGGATCTCTGTGAGTTCGAGGCCAGCTTGGTCTACAGAGCCCAGACAGCCAGGGCTACACAGAGAAACCCTGTCTCAAAAAACCAAAATAAATAAATAAAAGACATACATAGGACCAGTTTGCTAGAATGGTGCCCAGCCTAGCGTAAGGCCGCCGAAGTCCTCCTGGGCACCCAGGGGAAGCTCCAGGAACAGCACCACCCCTCCCAGAGGACGACCACTAGCCTGTTGTATCGTCGTCTTAGGAACAAATGCAGTCCATCTTCACCACCCAGCCCCCCAAGGCTGCCTGGCTTAGGACAACTCAACACCCGAAGTGCTGAATCATCCAGGGCCTTCTGCAGTTCAGGGGAAAGGATAAAGCAGGAGGCACTGGGCGGGGGCAGCATTTTTTGGAACATCTGCCTCTGACAACAGAGCAACAGCCAAGAGCCGTCTGCACTCGCCTAGTTCCTTACATCAGAAAGAGGAATTGAACTAATAAGCATTGCTCAATTCCTTCTCCTGGGCCAGGCTCCCATCCCTGGGTGCTAGGTTTCTGGAATTACATTTAAGTTTTTAATATGATTTTTTTAAATGTGATTTGGATTTTTCACATTTAGGGAATGTGAAACTCTTCCTGCTTCCCAGCTGTGGTCAGATTTGGAGAGGCAGTCTAGGATAAGCATGATGAGCTGACAGCTGAGAACCTTTCATTCAACTCTTGCAGCAGCTGGCACAGAAAAAAAAAATGTGTATATATATATATATATATCGCCTCCTTTTTTTTCCTAATAAAAAATATCCCTCGACTGTCACTTTCCCAGCTGTGGCACGTCCTAATTTGGTAAGAACAGAACATCTGGAGGCTGTGTGCGCATTGCCATTCCTCACAGTTCCCCCACAGTGTCTCTATTGTCCTGACTCCTGGAAACTCACGCAGGAAGGACAAGGTGCTGTGGGGTTTTTGTTTTGGTTTGGTTTGGTTTGGTTTTTGGTTTTTCAACTGTGTAGCCCTGGCTATCCTGGACTCAATTTGTAGACCAGGCTGGCCTCAAACTCACAGATCCACCTGCCTCTGCCTCCTGAGTGTGAGGATTAAAGGTCTGTGCCACCACTGCCCAGTGCCTCTTCAAAGGCAACTTCTTGAAACCCTTCCATTAGGTTACTTGGGTTTTCTTGGCCCAGGGCACTTAGAGGCTGATAGGCAAGATATACTCAGGAGGCCTAAGCAGTTGGGTCTGTGAGGCTTGATCTACACTGGGGGTTCTGGGGCAGCCCAGGCAGAACAGTGAGAGGCAAAGATCTTGTTTCAAAAATAAATTAAAAAAGAGGGGTCTGGATAGAGAGCATTTGCTGGTCTCTCAGAGAACCGAGGTTTGGTTTTCAGCACCCACCACAAGCACCTGTAATTTCAGATCCAGGGACTCTGAAGCCCTCTCCTGGCCTCAGGCAGCACTCGACACACTGCGCAGATACACACATGCATGCAAATGTTCATACACATAAAATTAAAAATTTCAAAAAGGTATGAAGAGTAAGGGTTAACTGGTATTTTCAGTGCCAGTGCTGACTGAAACATCTTCAGTTTTTTTTCAAATACTTCTATGAAACCTTGGCCCAAAACAGGAAGTTCCAGGATACAGGTAGGTAGCTGAGGAGACTCATACACTCCATGCACAGACTGCCACAGAACCCTTAGCCAGAAACCCTGGAAGGATCATCCCCATACTACACATGGAGAGCCAGAGGAGCTAAGACCCTGGCCCAGGGTGGCAAAGCCTGTCAGCAGTGAAGGGCGGGGTGGGGGAGAGGGCAACATGCTTGCTCGCACCTTTAATTCCAGCACTCAGGAGACAGAGGCAGGCAGAACTCTACGAATTTGTGGCCAGTCAACCTAGGCTGCAGAGCAATTTCCAGGCCAGCCAAGGCTACCATGGTAGAACCCTGTCTCAAACCAAACAAGCAACCAAATAAACAAACAAAAGCAAAAGTGGGACGAGTCTCCCAGCCCCAGGCTTAGGGTGCTCCTGCGGGCCTGCCTGCCTGGCTTTGCCTCCTCTGTCAGGGCTGCGCAAGCTCTCACCTCATTCTCGTAGACCAGCAGCTGGGCTTGACAGAGCAGCAGGTAGCGGTCTTTCCATAAGCCCAGAAGCCCCCCACTGCTCTTCTTGATCCAGCCAGACTTGTCTGCAGCACGTGCTCCACGAGGCTTCTCACTCCCCTCCTTCGCGCTCTGTAAGATTGCACCAGGGCACATCATGAAGGCTGCTGCCATGACAGAGGGAATGCATCTAGCACTGGGTACACCATCCTGCATGAGGTTCCCCTAGGAACCCTCAAAGCAGATCAAAACGACAACAAAAGCAACAGTAATAGCAACCACCCCCTTACACTGGGCCACTGTATTGTCTTTTAGATAGTTTCACTTCTCTCCAAGATGGCAGCACTGTGAGCTACAAGTCACAGTAAACTGACACTCAGAAAGGAGGTGACTTACTAGAGCACAACCAGAGAGACAGAATCAGAATTCAAAGCAGGTCTCTCTGAGCCCATTTTCTTCCACCCCTGTGCCTCCCAGTATTTATTAAACTGGTTCACAATGTATTGAGCCCATATAATGTCACATGTCACAGGAGAACAAAGCAACATAACCCACCCTCATAGAGTACACAACGGAAGACAGGGCGGCTAAACACATATACGCCCAGAAATGTGCACATTAACTAGTGCAAAAGGCTGTGCAGGAACAGGTACGATAGATACCTCATTGAGTAAAGGCACCAAGCCTAATGACCTGAGTTCCATCCCCGGAACCCACTCGGTGGAAGGAGAGAACCAGCCCCTACATGCTGTCTTCTGGTTTTTCATATACACATGTGCACACACCCATGCGCGCGTACACACACACACACACACACACACACACACACACACACACACGGGTACCCTACACACATAAATGCAATGAAGAAGTTAAGAAAAGGCCACAAGCAGGACCTAGCCCATGATTCAGTGGCACAAAAAGAGAACAGAGGATGTTTAAGCCAGGCCTGGAAGGATAGGAGGGCCCACTCAGGCTGTAAGGCAACTGGACTTTCTTCTCTCTGGACTTCCTAAAAAACTCAATCCAGCTTCCTGTCCTGAAGCAGGACTCCTTAGTTCTCATCCCCATGCTGGGCTAGGACTCTAGGGTGGGTGGCTACTTCCTCTGATGAGCACTCCGATAACTGTAGCTTCTCTCATAGGCATTAAAGTACAAAGCACTCTGTGCAAGACAGCTATACTGCAGCCTCAGGGCCTGTCACTCACGCCTCATGACCCCTCCACAACTTGCTCAGATGACTGGGTGCCGGGTACATACATGTCTACGTGCCTAGCCGATGGGGTCAGGTTCACCTGAGTACTAAGCTCTTACCTTCTCTAATGAGAGCTGAGGACATATCTGTAGAAAGGAAAATGTAAACATACCCTACCTTCTAACCACTGTGCTGAACTTACAGATGCTGAGTGTGAAAGAGCGCTGGGGGAAGGATCAAGAGGGCATCAGAATCTCGAGGCCACCAGAAGGAAGTCAACAGAGTAATTTCGGCTACGCTATAATTTACATAGAGCTCCAAAATGGGGCCCCACTGAAGAGGCACGCCTCTCCCCAGAGATACCCTGTGGCCACAGATGTCTCTGGAAGGACAAGCCCAGGCAGATATAAGTGTGGTGAGCTGTCAGGAGTCGGGCAGGGCCTGGCTTCTTTGTCACGGCACTGATGAAGCGCCAGCCTGTTTCTCGCTGTGGCCTTTCTGTCTCCTGGAACTTGACACATTCTGCTTCACTGGGAGCATGGACTTTGGAGCCCAAGTCCATGACCAGACCAGACCAGAGGCAAACGACCTCACCTCTTTCTATGTCTCCGCTTGTCCACCTGGGAAATGGAGATGCTAATAGTTCCTGCAAGAAATAGGAATCCATCTTGCTTTTCTGCCTTTTGACGAAGATCAAGCACATATAGCATTCCTTGAGGGCAGGGGGCTTTGTTGTTAACTGCTATCCTGTTGCCTAGACAGTGCCTGGCACACAGGGAAGGGCTTGATAGATGCTTGTTACTAAATGAAGATAAAGCACACGAGCAGTCCCTAGGATACCTTGAGCTTAGTAATTGGCAGCTATCACTCCTGTCACTGTTGTGACTGCCGATCACTGCCTGCCCCCCTCTGAGTCTCAGGGACCTTCTCTTCAGCTCTGGTGGTTCTCAATTTAGAATGAGAGGAGCTGAGCTCTATCTGCTGGCTCCAGATCTCCAGGAATGTGGGATGTCTCTTCTGGTCTTCTCTCTAACTGTGGATAGCAAGAGAAATGGGGAAGTGGGCTGGTTCCAAATGATCTTCCGGGATGCAGGGATGAGGAAGTGAGGAGACTGGACAGTTAGAGCCGCCCAGCCAGAGGGAGGGGGAAGGGGCTTTAGGGCTCTTTGGCAAGAACATCAGGTTCTCCCATTCAATCACACAGCCAACTGCCTCTCCCTAGCTGATACCATACCATGTGCTAGCTTCCCATATGCTGTGGGATGCCCAGGGACCTAAGTCTCTCGGTGACCCAGGCAGACTGTCACAAGGTCCAGGACCTTGAACCAGTTCTATGGACTAGGAATCCACACGCCCACCTTGCATACATGTACTGTATCAATCAGCAACACTGGCACTGCGGGCCACCTCCTAGACCCGGTCCTCTCACTGGCTCTTGAACAAGGTGGTGGGGACTTTGGAATGTGAAGCTGCTATTCCCATTTCCCACCTCTGAGCTCCAAGTTTGTCTTCGGATTCTGGGGAGTCCAACCCACCACCCCGCAATTTCAAAGTATCTCACGTCCCTATGATCTCTCCTGTCTGCCACTTGCACTGCCTGACAAGTAATACTTCACATCAGCCGTAAGCTCTGGAGGCCAAGGCCGGGGCCTAGGCTGTGATTGCTGTCACCTTGGAACTGAATCAGTGCCTAGTGAATACCAAGACTAGATTAGCTAGGGGAGTTAGTTCAAGGTCTGTAAGCATGGGTGGGACCAGGAAGGGAACGGGCAGGAGGGCATTTTGGGATAGGGAAGGGGACAGCTGAGGGGTTGCAGATGGTGTAAAGCAAAGCCCAGCCACCCTACGGGAGGCCTGGCTAAATGCCAGGGTCCTCCTTGCCTCCACCCTCCACAGAACTCCCTCCCTGCCTCTTAGACCTCCTCCCACCAGGGTCTGGCTACACCCCAGTAAGTTTTAACAAGGCACCCCTCCCCTTGGCAGAGTTCACAGGAGAGGTTTTGTCTTGCTCAGCCCAGTTTCCCCAGCTCCTCTCTCCTTACTGACCAGCTGACCACTGTTTCTGTTCCCCTCCCAGCCATCCTCAGCAGGCCTGCAGCACCCCACAGCATCATCCTGGCTCCCTCGGCCTGACATGGGAGTGTCTCAAGGATATTCTTCTAAAAAGTAAGGAGGGAAAAAAAAAAAAAAAAAGGACAGCTCACCCTGAGCCTGTGTAGGAAAGGGTGAAATGAAAAGCTACAACAAAGTTACAACAGACAGAAGCAGCAGCAGAAGCCTTGTTGGCACATCAGAGGCAGCTTGTGATGACTTCTGCCCTTGACCAAAGCCAATGACAATCTCCCTAGACTCGAAGAACTCACTCCAAGGCAAGCGCACAGCCTTTACTCATAGAACTGAGGAGGCAAAGGCAGAAGGATCTCCGAGTTCAAAACCAATCTGGTCTATATAGGGAGTACTAGTACTACATAGTGAGACACTGCCTCAAAAGCAAAACAAAAAACAAAGACCCTACTCCATCAGAGCCCTAGGATGAAGCTTATGGAGAGAGGAAATAATGCAGGCTCTGCCCTAAGGCATCTTTCAGGCTAATGAAGACAGAACACAGCCCATCTGTGAGACGCTTCAGAGGGGCTAGGTGGCTCTCCTGCTTGAGGAGGCTCTTGTCTGTTGGGAAAGTCATGGCTCTTAACCCAAGGGATTGGCCCAACCTAGCCTTCTGCTGCGGCAAAGGCCTGGGGTTGGTGAAAAGCTCTTCCAGAAGGTACATGCACATAGCAACTTAAAGGCAAAAAAGTACCAAAAAGTTCGCATTCCCACGGTGCTGTAGAGCTGGCTCAGCGTAAGGAGCACGAGCTGCTCTTTCAAAGGACCTGGGTTTGATTCCTGGCTCCTACACGGCAGCTCACAAACATGGTTAACTCCAGTTCTAGAATATCTGATGCCCTCTTCTGGCCTCCATGGGCATCAGGCATGCAAGTGGTTCACAGATATGTATGTAAGCAAAACATCCATACATATAAAATTTTTAAATAGACTTCACATTCTTAACCCTTTTCCCTCAGAAAGGAAAAAGCGAAGCAGAAAGAGCAAGAGGTCAACCCAGTGGCATAAACCAGAGCCACAAGGGGACACTGCCATGCCTGTTTCAGTAAGGGTGAGGCCAAGTGGGCAGTCTGGAATCAGGGAAAGGCTTGACTTTGGGAGAGCAATGGGGCAGAACCAGGGAGGCCTAGAGCTAAGGTTTCCGACCTTACTCCAGGGACAGCAACAACACTTCCATTGATATTTTTGGTTTTCAAAGGGTTGGCACACATATTATCAAATTTCTGGATCCCCCTTCCCTTCTCATTTTACAACCAGGAAAACGAGGACCAGAAAACACAGATAGGCAGCTGTTCAAGCCCAAACCAGCACTCTTCCAAGCCTTAGCCTGACAGGGACCACCATCCTACATCCTACGCAGAGGCCAAGGGAGGCTGGGCCCAAGGGTGGCTGGCACCGAGGAAATGCAAAGCAGGAAGGCTGAAAGCAGCTATGTGAAAGTGAGGTGAAAAGGTGGCCTGAGGTCAGAGGCAGAGTCAGTGGCTGTAATTAAGATGCATTTTAAAGAAGGATGGACACAGAGGCCTGGGCTAACAAGTGAACTCTATAAGTAGGAAGCAACAAGAGTTAGGGGTACCAAAGAGAGGGCAGGCACAAGAGTTCCTGGCACTGTGGGTGAGATCTAGGGGTTAGGCGGAGGAAGCAACATGGCAAGACTTTAATGACCCAGATACTTCAGGAGTTTTTGGTATCTGGGAGTCAGAAAGTAGCAGTGTTTGAGATTATGGAGTAGAGGGAACACTGGGCTGTGCTGAGCCTAGGAAGCCCCAGGAGAACTTCCTTTAACTGGAGACCAGAGCAAATGAGGAGACGGAATAATTCTGACCCACGTCCTCTGGGAGCAGGGGAAGGGCCTTGGACAGAGAGCACAGCCATTGCAGAAAGAGAACCCGAGAGCAGACAGCAGCCCCACCTGTGACAGCAAGAGGAAAAACCACAGCAAAAATGTAATGGCCTGACTTTGCCCCCTACCTGTATCTACTCTGAGTGCAGGGACCACAATCATACTGTTGGGTCTAGGGGAGGAGGCTAGGCCCTACCTTGTGTAGAAGAGGAAACACCCACCGGCAGAGAGGGGAAGTGACTTATCTACCATCCCACAGAAACTCAAGGTCTGGCCTAGAGGGAACAGGCAGCCTAGCAGTGGCTGCAGGAAATACGCAAGTGGACACTGACAGGAATAAGGGGTGGCTGAGCTCACTGAAGCCTCCCCAGCTGGCCTGGGTGGCTCCAGGTGAGAAGACTTCATCTGTCTTCCCTACCCTTCAAGGGATAAGAGTTTCTTTTCACTCATTTGACGAGGATGTAGTAAGATGTAGTAAGGACTGCTGTATACTGGACCCTTGGACAATGAGAAGGCTGTGAGAATTCAGTTTGTGTGCAGAGGGCAGAGGCGGCTCAAGGGGCATTGCTGATCCACCCCTTGCTACTGAGAGAGTTAGCTGACCTGACCCTTCAACTCAGACAGACACAGCGCAGGGGCAGTGGGGGCTCTGAGAGATTTGTACAAGGAAGACAAAAGCAGAGTCTTCGGTCCTGCCACTAGGTTCCGTTACAGTCTCAGATTCCTTGGGACAGTGGCCCAGGACCCCTAAAGAACTTCCCTCCCCTACCTAGCACACAAACATAAGCACTCTGACCCCTCAGGAAAGCCAAGAAAGGGTGTAACGGGATTCAAGCACAGCAACCCAGTCTACTTTCCGCAAGTCACAGAACTCTCCAGAGCCTCAGTCTCCCCATCAGTCCAATGGGAACCATGACAGGCACTGATTCCAGTCGGTGAGAAAAGCCCAAAACATAACCCAGGATACCGTCGGCGAGGCGCAGGACGAGACCTCCACCCCGCACCTACCTCATCGGTCCAGGGAAAGAGCGTGCAGAGAGACCCGTGGAAGTAGGGCGGGCAGGACCCCAGCCCAGCCCCCTGTTCCATGTGGCCCAGCCCTCACCTCCTCCTCCATGGCGAGTCTGTGAGGTCCGGCTGCTTTGCGGCTTACTGATGCCCGTGCCGCGCGGGCTCCGCTGGCTCCATCTACGCGTAGCCGGGCGGCGGCTTGCTGTCTTCTGTCCCGCCGGCCGCCCGGGGCCCAAGAAACTTCGGGGGGCGGGGCCGGGGCCGGGGCCGGGGAGGGGCTTCCGGGGGCTGGGGTCGGAGCCGGGGGCTGTGCAGCCGCGGCGTCCAGCCCCCGCCTGCCGGGCAGTGAGGATAGTGGCCGGGAGGGGGCTCAGGGGCGGGGCCGGGGCGGATCCTGGGCGGGGCTGGTCTGGAGCTCCGGGAATGGACGAAAGAACCTGGGCGGAGCTGAAGTAGCAGGAAGAGGGCGGAGACAGGTTTCCCGAACCCAGGCCGAGAGAGGGACTGGGAGGGGGTACAGACTAGGGAGGTAGGGGATGCTGAGGGGGAGAGGGCTTCCGGCCCAGGGGCGGGGGGATGGGAGAGGGCGGCTTTGCGGGGACGGGAGGGCGTGTGTAGGGTGCGGCGGGGCGGGGCGGGGGCGCGGCTGACCAGCAGGCCGGGGAAGCGGTGGGTACTTGATACTTTTGAGGTTTCCTAACCGAGTGGGCCCGGGTTGCGGGACTGGATCCAGCTGCCAGGGCAGGTCAGAAATGAGTTCACAGAGAGGTCCGTCTTCTTTCCTCTCCGGAGTAGTGGCGATGGTCGCTGGTCTGTGGAACTTCTGGGTGGGGCCCGGCCATGAGCTTGGGGTTGACGGCCAGAATAAGAGTCAGACTCGGTTCCTTTATGGAGCGTATGCCTTTGGCTCTCTGAAATCCCAAATTCCGTGCTCTCCTTTTCCTCATTCAATCCCTCTCTGATTCTCCTGTTGTAAACTGACTCCATCCAGCCCTGACCTGACCACGACGCTGGAGAGTGGGTTGAAGTGACCAGTAGAGAAAGTCTTTAAGTTCTATCATATACTTTCATTTTTATGTTGGAGAAAAAGGCTCGAAGGGTGTCTCCTGCGCGCGCGCGCGCGCACACACACACACACACACACACACAGCCTTTCCTGGTGAGGTGTAAAAGTTTTGCTTGTGGAATGGATTAACGGTGACCGACCTCCTTTGATTCTGGCCCCAGCTACACCAGTTAACCAAACTTCTCTTTCACTGCCCTCTGCTGGCCTTTGGGCTCCTGGGTCCTTCTCACTTCTATATGGCAGAGTATGGAACACACTGCCTGTATGGACCTCATTCTACACCTAAAGGGTGAAGAGAGATAGTGATGGTTCTTTGGTTAGAAGCACTTGCTGCTCTTCCAGAGGATCCAGATTTGGTTCTCCACAACTGTTGTGGCTCACAACTGTCTATAACTCCAGTTCCAGGGGCACCAGACATGTAAGTGGTGCACAGACATACCTGTAGGCAAAACACTCGTACATAAGATAATAAAACAATTTAAAATTTTATGGAAGAAAACAATGCTCGAGGACCACAGTGTTGTATAACAGTTTCCTCCAAGATTGAAACATTCCATCCTTTATAAAGTTCCTTAAACACGAAGGGAAACAACTCAAAATAAAATTTCACTTGCACGGGGCCTTTAATCCCAGTACTCTGGAGGCAGAGGGGAGTTTTTGTGCATTAGAGATCGGCCTGATCTACAGAGTGAGTTCCAGGACAGCCAGGGCTACAGGAAGAATCCTGTCTCTAAAAACAATCCCATTTCTTGCTGTTTGGAGAACGGGTTAAATAAGAGTGGAATATGGGACTCCAGGTAACTAGGAGACTGTTGCTATAATTCAGGCTAGAGCTGACAGCATGCTAAGCATAGGGTGTGGGAATTAATAGACACAATAAATACATTTTGGAAGGAGATCAAGTTTCGGTGGTAGGTTGAGGAGGGAATCAAAGATGAGGTGTAGGTTTTCAACTGCAGCCCCAAATGGTGGTGCTACTTACTGAATGAAGACAGGAGAAAAACAAGTGTATTCAGTTGGCACTGGAGAAGAATAAAAGCTCTGTTTTGGAGAAAGTGAGTTTGACATGCCTACTGGCATTTCACATCAAGATGTATGAGGAAGCTGAGTGAAGGTGGGCAGGCTCAAGTAAAATATTGATCGTCAGCAAATGATAATCGGGTCTTAAAACTGAAAGACAGGGACAGAGGTCTGTATATGAGAGAGGGAGAGGGAGGGAGAAGGTGGGGAAAGGGAGCAGGAGCAAGGTGAGGTCCAATTCTCTTTGGTATTGTGTTTATGTGTGTGGCTGTGGTTTTGCTTTTAGACTGGGTATCACACTGTGGCGTAGGCTGGCTTCTAGCTCAGCCTTGGAGGCCTGAGAAATCAATACTGTTTTCTCATTCATCTCTTCCAACCAAGCTTTCTTTGAAAGCTTCGGATTGCAGAAGGAGGAAGGCAAGAGCTTGGAGAAATAGGATCCTAAGGTGGAGGGGTGGGGTTCTTTTTAGTAGCACAAGATATTACCCTTTGCTAAAGTTACAGTTGTTTCTTTAGTGTGGACTGGGGCCTTCCAGTGGGAGAGAATGGGCAAGACCCAGAAAGAGTTTTACAAGAGAAAATTTTCTGAGAAACCCCTCCCTCCAAGTGTCTGTCTCAAACGTGGGATTTGAGTTTAGGAAAGGAAATTGAAAAGTAGTTTTGTGCCTCTCTCGAAATTGACCTCATAGTGGCAGCAGCAAGCAGAGACTCACATGTGCACACTACCACCCAAAGCAACAAAGAAGGAAGTTGGACTATAGTTGTGAGGATGCTCTCTGCCTTTGCTCCTCTGCATCTGCCAATCAAGACCCAAGTCTCAGAGCTGCTGAGCAACTGTAAACAAAGGGGGAAGTCCAAGAAAGGTTGAGCTCTGGGTATATTGCTACAAGGACTCTGTTCTTTCTCTTACAAAAGTTTAGGTGGGAAAAATGTCTAACACGTTCGAATAATACCAAGTAGTACCTACTCTGTAGTTCAGAATTCCTTGTTCATTTAATATAAGTCAGAAAAGTTAGATGCATGGACTGGAGAGATGGCTCCTCCCACTCCCAGACAGAGTTTCTATATGTAGTCCTATCTGTTCTGGAACTCACCATGCAGACCAGGCTGGCCTGGAACCCAGAGATCCACCTGCGTCTGCCTCCCAAGTGCTGAGATTCCAAAGGCATGCTCAGCGCCCGGCTGAGTGGTGGCTCTTGCAGAGGACCTGGGTTCCATTTGAAGCACCCACAAGGTAGCTCACAAGTAGCTGCAACTTCAGTTTCAGGGGACTCAGCTCCCTCTTCTGACCTCAGCAGACACGTGGTGCACATTCACATTCAGGCAAAACACTGAAAATATATGAAATAAAGTGAACCAATCTAATAGTTAAAACACACACTCACATGGACCAGGCATGGTGGCATGATGCATTTTTTTATTCTCAGCTCTTAGGAGACATAGGCAAAGAGAATTTCTAGTACAGGACCAGCTGGGGCTGTATCATAGCATGTCTTAGGTCATTCTGAACCATAGAGCAAGACTCTGTTTCAAAACCCCAAATGAAGCTGGTAGTTCACAGCTTCAATCCCAACATTCAGGAGGCAGAAGAAGGCAGATCTCTGTGAGTTCAAGGCCAGCCTGGTCTACAGAGCAAGTTCCAGGACAGCCAGTTCTACACAGAGAAATCCTGTCTCCAAAAACAAAGAAAAGAAAACAAAGTGGTGGGACTAGAGTTGTTTCTTAGTGGTAGAACCCCTGGGCAAGTGCCTGGCTTTTATTCCTAGCACAACTAACTAAATGTATAAAGCAACATCTCATTTATGTCACGCATACTTAAGTAATACACTGATATTTATAACTTTAAAATGTGTAGCAAAAGAATGGATTGATTTTCAGAATGACAAATGTATAGATGTGTGCAAAAACAAATATTAACATAAAAAGGTAGAAGCCATATGATTATTTACTGTATAATCTTTCTTTAAAAAAAATTACAATGTTCTGGTCAATGGAGGTGCATGTTTTTAATTCCAGCACTCAGGAGGGAGAGGCAGGCAGATCTCCAAGTTCAAAGCCAGCCTGGTCTACAGAGTTTCAGGACACCCAGAGAAACCCTATCTTGAAAACAAAACTAAATTACAATGTGTGTGTGTGTGTGTGTGTGTGTGTGTGTGTGAGAGAGAGAGAGAGAGAGAGAGAGAGACAGACAGACAGACAGACAGACAGACAGACAGACAATGTACAAATGTGGAGGTCAAAGGATAACTTAGGAGAGTTGGTTCTCTCCATCCACCATATGAGTCCCTAGGATCAAATTCAGGGTATCAGACTTGGTGGCAGGTTCCTTTACCTGCTGGACCATTACTTGGGCCCTACTGTGAAATTCTTTCAACCTTTTTGCATTGTTTTTGCTAGAATATTTACCGGGATCTGAGAATAAAAAATTGCACATTTTTGTCTCAGTAGTTACAGAGTTTCTATGTGAGATGGTAAAAAAGTTTTAAAGTTTTTAATATTTATTTAAATATATACATATACACACACACACATATATGTATGTATTTTGCCTACATTTGTATGTGTACCGGAAGGTGTTGGATCCCATAGAACAGAAGGCTGTGAGCTACTGTGTAGATGCTGAGAACAAGTGCTCTTAACTTCTGAGCTTTTCTCCAATTTCAATGAAAAAGCTCTGAGGGTTGGAGAGATGGCTCAGCAGTAAAGAACACATGTTCATCTTGCAGAGGACCTGAGTTCAGTTCCCAGGACCCACAGGTGGCTCACAGCCATCAGTGTCAAGGGATTCAACAGGTACAAAAGCGGTGCACATGCAGGCAAAACATTCATGCAGATAAAATAAAGTAATTCTTGTTTGGTTGGTTTTGGTTTTTTGTTTTGTTTCTGTGTAGCCTTGGCTTTCCTGAAGCGTGGCTCTATAGACCTGTCTGGCCTTGAACCCACAGAGATGTCTGCCTCTTATTTCTTTAAAGAAGAAAAAGTTTTGAATATAGAATTTGATGGTTGCACTTCAAAACGAAGTGGTTGTAGTGGTAGATGCATGGAATCACAACAGTTAGATGCAAGCAGAATGATTAGAAACTCAATGTTATGTCCCTGTAAGCAGCAACTTTAAGAAATATGAGGCTAGCCTTGGATAAATGATGTCCTGGAGGGAGTGGAGAGAAAAAAGAAAGAAAAAGGAAGGAAGAAAGAAAGGAAGGAAGGAAGGAAGGAAGAAAGGCAATTTCGTCCGTAGTGGCTATCATTATCTATGAAATGCGGTGCTCGGCTCACCTGGAAGAGCCTCCCAGCCATGTAATTTCAAGCTTCAGTGAAGGAAAAATAATAATTAAAAGTTTTCGAAGCTGGATCGTGTCAGGTGCCTGTAGTCATAGCTACTTAGGGGGCTGAAGGAGGAGGTTCCGTTAAGACACGGAATTCAAGAGCAGCCTACACACTGTAGCAAGACCCCAGCTGAAAAAGAATAAACTCTCCGAGCAGTCAAAGCAACAAGAGGGGAAGTACTCGCTGGCTTCCTTTATGCCCTCTGGACACCTGACACTGGTCTTAAAGCTCCTTATCCACAGGTTTCAGCAGGGGAAAAGAGACAAGTGTACAGAAAAATTCTTAGGGGGGCAGAGGAGGGTGAAAGAATTAGGGAACAGAGAAGCGGACTTGACTGGCCCTCTCCGGAGACAGAAATGGTTTTGTGGATGGGAACAAGGTGTGAAAAGGCAGATTTTCCCCAAGGCCAAGCCCAGTCAAGTGTGTATGTTGTGGGAGGGGGACGAGAAAAATCCTCAGAGCCGCTCTGGGTGACTGCACGCCACGCGCCAGCAGCGGCAGCCACTTCTCTACCCCACCACGGCCCCCCATGGAACTCCAAAACTCAGGTTCCTCCACCAGGAAAAGCCCGGTTCCGGTGGATGGTACCACCTAGTCTTCAGAGTTAGAAGCGAAAGAAAGGCCGGCCTGAGGGCACGCCCCCTCCCCTGATTGGCTAGAGAATTTAAAGACCGGGCCAGTGATAGGATGAGTTTTCTATTCCTAGTATTTGAATGTTCTTAGTGCTGCAGCTTTGCTGCCTGCCGGTTCTGATCGGCTCTTTCCTCCGAAAGCAGCAAGCCAGCCTTGAGGTGGGAGACAAAGAACGTGATTGTTTTAGGGATCCTCGCCGCGAGAGGTACAGATGAGGGGGTCGGACGGAGGGACGCTGGATTCCTGGGCCCGGAGGTTCCATAAATAACCTAAAAATCCATCCTTTCCAAAGCACGGGAATCACACTGACCCTGATACCTGCTAATCGGTCTACGAAGGGAGTGTGCCTGTCTCAGCCTGTTTTCACCTCCAGCCAGCTTTCTGTTTTTGTTTTTTTTCATCGCCTAACGTCTGGATATTGGTCTGCTTCCTGGGTAGAAGTCCCTGACGCGTCCCGTACTGGCCCGCGTGTGTCTTCTTAAGCAGGCTTATTTCTGAGCAGGAACCCCTTTCCGATGCGGCTCGCCAGCCCGACGTGAGTTTGACACCGCCTTCCACGGCTCGGAGAACTGCAGCAGAGGACATTCCTCCTCGCTCCAGAGTGCTTAGAGTATCTCGGTGGCACCTTCGGTTACCAGTGAAAGCCTCCTGGACCCTGCGTGGCCTGGATAGGATTTTTCGTCACGGTACCACCTGTGCCTTAGCCTGCAGAGACCCCGGAGATGCTTTCCAGCACCCGGGGGGCGACAGGTGAATGTGACGACGCGGAGCTGCGGTGCCGGGTGGCCGTGGAGGAGCTGAGTCCTGGAGGGCAGCCTCGCAGGCGCCAGGCTCTGCGCACGGCGGAGCTGAGCCTGGGTCGAAACGAGCGCCGCGAGCTAATGCTGCGACTGCAGGCCGCGGGACCGGCGGGGCGGCCACGGTGCTTCCCGCTGCGCGCCGTGCGCCTCTTCACCCGCTTCGCCGCGGCCGGGCGCAGCACGTTGCGGCTCCCTGCGGAAGGCGTCCCCGGGGCCGGCTCCGTGCAGCTGCTGCTCTCCGACTGTCCCCCCGCGCGTTTGCACCGCTTCCTGCGCACGCTGCGCCTAAAGCTGGCGGCTGCCCCGGGGCCGGGACCCGCCTCTGCTCGCTCGCAACTCCTAGGCCCCAGGCCCCGAGACTTTGTCACCATCAGTCCAGTGCAGCCCGAGGAACTGCGGCGCGCAAAGGCCACCCGGGCTCCAGATTCCGTGCTGGAGAAGCAGCCAATGGAATCCAAGCCTAATACCGTAAGGATCAGAAAGGGAGTGGCCGTGTACTGTTGAGGATGCGAGAGACCCGGGAGGCCCAAGGTTGGGGGAAGATGGTCCGAAATATTAATTGGACCTCTGGTGACCTGAGATGCCCATCGTACATCATTTGAGTGTGGTGACAGTGATGCATGCTGCCCCGCCAGTAATTCCCGAGATTGGGAGAAACTGAGAACAGGAAACGAGAGCAGACCAAAGAGATAGCAGCAGGGGAGACTAGGCAAGGAAACTTAAGGAAAAATGGGTGTTATAGCCCCAGAAGAGAGGGACTTTTGGAGAGAATAGGAAAGGACAGGGACAGGCAACAGTCCAACCACTTTAAGGGAAAGCCATCAGCTGGGGCCGACAGACCTTTTAGATTAGATCAGGTGTGGTTATAATCTAGGAAGCCTGGCACTGAACTGGTGAAAAGCCAGAAACGGAGGTTAGTATTTGTTGGGAAAAACCTGCTCCAAGTTCCAAGTGAGGTCAAGAGCAAGGCAGAGGGCTGTGTTGCAATGCACACAGACCAAACAGTACGAGGTTCTGAGGCAGCCCTGTTCCTCCCAGGAAGCTCCAAGGTGGCCCCTGCCTGTGAAGAAGTTGAGCATGCACTCCACCAAACCGAAGCTCTCTACGGAGCAGGCTGCCGTGCTGAGGACAGTTCTGAAAGGCCAGAGCATTTTCTTCACCGGGAGTGCAGGTAATAGAGAATGGGCTGGGGGCTGGAGGCAGCCTTAGAATGGCATGCAAGATGAGGCAACCTTGACTTTGCCTACTGCCCAGGGACAGGAAAGTCCTATCTGCTGAAGCATATCCTGGGTTCCCTGCCCCCTACGGGTACTGTGGCCACTGCCAGCACTGGGGTGGCAGCCTGCCAGATCGGGGGCACCACCCTTCATGCCTTTGCAGGTAAGTGTGAACCCCTTGGCTTCAGTTAAGAGCCGAAGCCTGTGGAAAGGGGGGGAGAAGTTGGGGTGGGGAGAGCTGGGATTTCAGCATAGACTGAATGGTGTCACCCATAGGCATTGGCTCAGGCCAGGCTCCCCTGGCCCAGTGTGTGGCCCTGGCCCACCGGCCAGGGGTGCGGCAGGGGTGGCTGAACTGCCAGCGGTTGGTCATTGATGAGATCTCCATGGTAGAGGCAGACTTGTTTGACAAGTTGGAAGCTGTGGCCAGGTCAGTATGTACAGCAAGGGCAGTCACTGAGGCATGAGTCTGGTGATTTCCCCCAAGGGGCTTGCCCACCAGCATCTCTAAAGCACTCCCTGATCCTATCCAGAGCTGTCCGGCAGCAGAATAAGCCATTTGGAGGGATCCAGCTCATCATCTGTGGGGACTTCCTACAGCTGCCACCAGTGACCAAAGGCTCCCAGAACCCTCGATTCTGCTTCCAGGTACTGGCCATGCCCTAGCCCTGGCCTTTGCTTATAGGGGAGTTACACCCTGACTCTGATCCTATGTCCTCTCTGTTCCCTGACTCACCACCCTTCTTCCTCACCAGGCCAAGAGCTGGAGAAGGTGTGTGCCAGTGATTATGGAGTTGACTGAGGTTTGGAGGCAGGCAGACCCGACCTTCATCTCTCTACTGCAGGCTGTGAGGTTGGGCAGGTGGGTATTAGAAAAGGGGCCATGGATGGGGATACAAGGATGGATCTATAGTATGTTTGGGGGTGGCAGGCCTCATGTAGCCTAGGCTGGTGTAGCATTTGCTATGTGGCCAAGGATGACCTTGAATTCCTGATCCCCTTCCCCCCACTGCCTCAGTCCTAGGATTTAGAGGCTTTTGGTAACTACACCTGGTCCAGGGAAGTGGGAAAGATGCTTGTCCTCAGAATCGAGACGTCTGTACAGGAAAACAAGGTTTGGGCAGGACGCTGGACAACTTAGGACAGAATATAGTCAAGAATGTTATAACACCGATAAATAAATAAATATAATATTTAGCATTGTGGCACACAACTATAACCACAAGGCTCAAGACACTGAGAATGTAGAATAGTGAGTTTGGAGGGCTGGAGAGATGGCTCAGTGGTTAAGAGCATTGGCTGCTCTTCCAGAGGACCCGGGTTCAATTCGCAGCACCCACATAGCAGCTCATAACCATCTATAGTAAGATCTGGTGTCCTCTTCTAGCATGCAGGTGTACATGCAGACAGAACACTGTATACATAATAAATAAATAAATAAATCTTAAAAAAAAAAGTAGTGAGTTTGAGGCCACCCTGGGCTGTTGAGGGAGATACTATCTTGAAACAACAACAAAACAAACAACAAGCTGCTTCCTCTGCCATACTTCACATAGAAAGACAGGCTAGTAGGCTGGGGAGAGTGCTCAGGCAGCCGAGCGTTTGTACGCAAGCGTGAGGCCCTGGGTTTGGATTGCCCATTGCCCATGTAAAAAGTTGGGTTGGCAGCACATGCCCGTAGATCCCTGTGCTGGGGAGGTCAAAACAGCAGAATTCCTGAGCTTACTGGCCTGGTGGGTAAGCTCCAGGTTCAGTAAGAGACTCCATCTCAAAACACAAGCAAAGAAATAAAAAAGGTGAAAAGTGCTGGATGTGGTGGTCCATGCCTTTAATCCCAGCGTTCCACTGGTGGATCTCCGTGAGCGTGAGGCCAGCCTGGTCTACAAAGTGAGTTCTAGGAGAGCCAGGGCTACATAGGGAGACCCTGTCTCAAAAAAGTAAAAAAACAAAACAATGGCTAAAAGTAACCGAGGAAGATGCTCAGCATTGACTTCCAGCTTGAAGAAGTGCATGTGCTTGCTCTCACACACAGGCACCACACAGAGAAAAAAAAAAAGAATACTCAGGCTAGCTATTTCAGCCAAAGCAGTAGGCAAATGGCTAGAAGATTGTACCCTAAGGTCCAATCTGATGACAGGATAGCCAGGATTACAGGGTGTGAACACTGACATCTTGTTCCAGGCCTGCAAACCTCTGGCCCAGGCTCACTCGTTATACCCTGCTTCTCTGGCAGGCTGTGGCTTCAGCGGTGGCCAGTTTCTCTGGGGCAGACGCAGGAGTGGGCCCACCTCTATGCAGAGTGCAGCATCCTTATCCTCACGCTCACTGCCCACATCTGAGGGACAAGTAGACCTGCTGGGGGTTGAGTAGCAGCAAGTCTTGTCCTGGTGCCCTTTGGGGTCTGAAAGCTTGGCCTGTGTAGCAGGCCATACTGCCCCACCTTTTCTGGTGTCCAGGGGACCTCTGGTCTGACAGTTGCAGCCTCCACAGATGTTCAGATGAAGTCACCCGCCAGCTCAGGGCCACAGCTGCCCATAGAGTGGGAAGAGATGGAATTGTGGCCACGAGACTTTGCACCCACCAGGATGACGTGGCCCTCACCAATGAGAAGCGGCTGAAGGAGCTACCAGGTAAGCAGAATGCTTGCGCTTGGCAATGCCAGCCGGGAGGGGGCCATCATCTAGGTGTGACATTCCCCCCCACATCCCCAGCAAACTGGGCCCACGTGCTATGTACGTGTAGATGAAACTATGACCCCAAAGCTGTGGTGAGCTGATTCCAAGGCCCCAGATAGACCTGAGTTGTCCCCCACAACCATATTAATCTAATACATTTTTGGAAGCTGAATAACAAGTCAATAATATATTACCTGTTTTCTGAACTCTGCTTTTCCAGGCGAAATACACAGTTTTGAGGCTATAGACAGTGACCCCGAGCTAGCCCAGACCCTGGATGCCCAGTGTCCTGTTAGCCGTGCCCTTCAGTTAAAGCTGGGGGCTCAGGTAAGTGGGAAACAGGGCTGGATCCTTGATTATTAATACTCTACCAAGGCTACTTAATAGTTGATGGTCCTACTGTGACTACCTTCTCCCATTTTTCTGTCTTCAGCTTTCCCCCTTCTTGCTTCTTTTAACACCTAGAGCCCTCTCAAGCAATGCCACTTTGGGCAAGCTTTTTTCTCTTACGGAAGCTCAGTTCCCAGGTGGAATGTCTCTCCCATGGTGACATCCCCATGACCCCTATAGTAATATACCTCATAGATAGGCAGCTTCTGACCCGTCCATTATGGGATGGGCAAGAATGGTAGATTTCCCTCAGAATCCATTGGGCGCACACGGGGACATGCAAGCATTATGGCTGAAAGAGGGATGGCAGGAGCTAGTGTCAAGATCTGTGGTCTTCTAGGCAGAGATATCTCCCCCACTTTTTAAGAACAGGATAAGTATGTAGCCCCCGGTGGCCTGGAACTTGTTATGTTGACCAGGGTAGCCTTGAACTCGTAGAGCTCCACCTGCCACTGCCTCCTGATTGCTGTAATTAAAAGCGTGCACCACTATACCCAGTGAGTTCTAACTCTTTTCAAAGTCCTGTGATGCAGGTTACCCTCATGGCCTCATCACTTTCTTTCTGGGCAATTTCATGAATAAATAAGCCCCTTTGACACTAGGCAAGGCCAAGATATTTCCAGGAAAATAGGGCAGCCTGTCCCAGTCAGTCACCACAGAGGAGGTTGTGCTAGGATTTGGGACTCAGCTCCTTAATAGTCCACACCCTCTCTCTGAACCCTAACTTCGGGAGGGGAGCCGGGCACACGGGGTGGGTCCCTCTCCATCCCTGCACTTTGTCCTCTACAGGTCATGTTGGTGAAGAACTTGGCAGTGTCTCGGGGCCTGGTGAACGGTGCCCGAGGAGTGGTAGTTGGCTTTGAGTCGGAAGGGAGAGGTGAGTGATGGTGGCGGGCCCATGTACTAGTTGAGTTTGTTTCGAATCAGGACAAACCATAGGGTGGCTAAAAGGTCGGACTTCTCCCTGCCTTCCTCAGGGCTTCCCCGGGTACGGTTCCTGTGTGGTGTCACTGAGGTCATTCGCACTGACCGCTGGACAGTACAGGTCACTGGGGGCCAGTTCCTCAGCCGGCAACAGCTTCCTCTACAGCTGGCCTGGGCAATGTCCATCCACAAAAGCCAGGTGAGTACACAGTGCAGGGATGGGCAAAAGAGGGCAGAGTGGGCAGGATATGCTGGGACATTCTGGAATGTGTCTTAAAAGACTATATACGGGAACTGGACTTCCCCGCAACAGGATGTTCTAGATCAGAAGCAAAACAAGCCTACTAACCTTCTTTCCTTTTCCCTCTTTCCATGGGGTCTTATGTAGCCCAGGCTGGCCTCAAACTCATTCTGTAGCTGTAGAGGACGTTAGCCTTAATCTTCCTACCTCTGTCTCCTGCGAGCTGGTATTGCAAGTGTGCACCACCATGCCTGGCTTATGTGGGTGCTGGGGTTCAATCCAAACCCAGGCTTCACGCCTGTTAGGCAAGCATGCCAGCAGCCAAACTACACCTGAGCCCTAGACTTTTCTTTACTGCATTTCCTAGTCCACATTCTTCTCTCTTTGTAGGCCCTCCTCTACCATTTCCTGACCATGACCAGAATAGGTTAATCACTGTAATAACCATAGGAAGTGTACATACAACTAGCAATAGTTGGTGATATATACAAGATAGAAAACAAAGATGCTAAGAAACCTGCCCAGGCCTTAGAGCTAGTGGAGAGGTAGAGTTTAGCTCTATACAAATTTAGTACTGTACCTGTCTAACCATTGCCTGGGCTCTCTCTCACCTTGTCCCTCAACTCTTGCCTTGGTCCCACCTCCTTCCATTCTTCATCCCCTACACATATTCAAGCCCATGTAAGGCTCAGGTCTCCCTTGTTTGAGACTCTGGTGGGCGAGGCCATCCAGGAGCAGTAGCTGGGTTGGTAACAGTCATTTGAATGCAAAGGACCTCAGGATAAGTTGGATTTTACTGTCCCTCCATCACCCAGGGCATGTCTCTGGACTGTGTGGAGATCTCTCTGGGCCGTGTGTTTGCCAGTGGTCAAGCCTATGTTGCCCTCTCCCGGGCCCGCAGCCTCCAGGGCCTACGTGTGCTAGACTTCAACCCCATGGTGGTTCGCTGTGACTCCCGAGTGCTGCACTTCTATGCTACCCTGCAGCAGGCGAGGGGCCTCAGTCTGGTAAGGAGTCACTTGCAGATGGACCTCCTTGGTGTGGGCAGGCTGAGAAGGACAAGGGGAAGGCCTACTAGGTCGAGCCCTAAGACAGAGAATCTTTCTACCGGCTCCTTTTGGGTAGAGGCAGAAGGAAAGAGGTGTTGGCCTTCAGGCTGGGCCCTAGAGAGTGGCACAAACCTGTGACTGGCTTTCTGACCTAGGAGTCCCAGGATGATGAGGAGGCAAACTCAGATCTGGAGAACATGGACCCAAACCTTTGACCTCAGCTGAGAGAGAAGACAAGCTTCTAGCTTCATCCCTTTTTCTGGAGAAACTACTTTCAGGGTCAGAAGCTGGAACTGGTGATGGTTACCAGAAGACAAAGCTCTCTCTAAAGAAATGGACACATGGCCATTGTGCTGAGCTGCAGGCGGAGAGGCAGTGCCTGCAGGCAGGTGCAGCAGCAGCAGACCCCATGAGGGCCTGCCTTCTTGCGCTGCATTTATTTATTTTGTGCGCATGTTTGCCACAGCGTCCAAGTGAAGCTCGGAGGTCAACCTGAGGAAGCTGGTTTCCTCGTTCCCCCTCTGGGTTCTGTGGGTTAAATTCAGGCCATAGGGTTGGCGGCAGGCACTTTTACCTGAGAAGCAGGCAGGACCATGGGAGGAGACAAGCAGCTGGAAATAGTAATTCTGTGGACAGCATTATTCCATTGCTGAGGGCAGGACCCCCTTGCTTTACCTTCCATGAGATCCATCTCTTGAGGGTTACGTCACACTGCTGCACGAGGGACGAAGCTTCCAGCACATAAACCTATAAGGAAAACCATCCAAACCATGGCGGAAGCCTAGAGGGGATTCAGACCAGACCCAAGCCCAAGATAGAAGTTTAATTACCTTCACAGCTGAGCTCAGCCTAACACAGCCCTGAGTAAACACCCTTCTGAGCCTGACCTGAGAACAGATACTGCAAAATGGGCTGTTTTTAGGGGAGAGGTAGCGACTGGGGCACTGAAATGGATGTTGTCAGTTGTATTTATTTAGGCCAAGTAAACTTGTGAGTTGTGTAACTGTGCCTCCTGCCTGGTCTCTCTCCCTCATGAAGGGAGTGTACACAGGGGTGTTTATTCAGCCATGGCAAGGACCCAGATCACAGTGACCTGGTGTGAGGTCTATAAGGTTTTGGTCATACTGTCATTTGGAAAGCTGAGTTATCTGAAAAGTGGTGACAAACACTGGACCAATAAGGTGAGTAACTATCACCCACAAGTTAAGACAAAAATATTCTAGGAAAGTTCTAAGTTCAGGTTCTCCCTGAGACTCTGGCTTTGACATTCCAGTGGAGAAAGAGCCATCAACGAACTACCTTTTTTGGTCGTTTTATTAATTAATTCAAATTACATCTCATTCATAGGCCCCTCCCTCCTCTGCTCCCTGTTCCACCCTCCCTCCCACATCCTCTCTCCCCTATTCCTGAGAATAGGGGAGCCCCCTTACCCAGACACCCCAGCTCATTTATTCACATGAGGATTGAGTTCTTCCTTCAACAAACTATCTTCAGTTTATCAAAAAAGTATGACAGAGGGGCTTGAGAGATGGCTTGGTGGTTAACAGCCTATTATGCTCCTGCAGAGGACTGCAGTTGGATTCCCAGCACCTGTATCAGGCAGGTTATAGTTATAGCCTCCTGAGCTGGGTGCTAGGAATGGAACTTGGGTCCTCTGCAATAGCAGTACGCATAACCACAGGGCTATCTCTCTCACCCCTGAAGAGATGTTTCCTTACTTCCCAGAAATCACACCAGGAGAAGAGATGTCTTCCCTGAGACCACCTGGGGGCCTGAAGGTCCTCTCCTTAGCAATCTCTCTGTGAAGATGCTCCTAGAAGGCCTGGACAACAAAGACAGGTGTGTCCCTGAGGGGACTGCTGATATCACTGCTCCTGAGGCAGGCATGCATAAACCTAGCAATTCTTTATTTTGGGGGCATCTAATTTAAGCTATCCTGGGAATGCGTATCACTGGTGGGTAGGGTAAAACCTCACTTCAGTCAGGAGTCAAGACACTCCACACAGAGGACGGCACAGGTCCAACCCCAGCAACGAGGGCTCTGCCATGCCTTGCTGACGCTTGCAGTGACCAACACCCACAAGCAACAATGACATGTGGGGGAGAGGCAGAAGGGGCAGCCTATCTAGGTGCCCCATCCCGGCGACGCTGCCACCTTCTTGGGTGCTCCTAGGAGACTCTCCTCAATCTCAAGGATCCTCCTTTCTGCCTCTTCCCTACAACATTATCTGAAGGAACTGAATCCGGAAAGCAAATTTGGCAAAGACTGTCCTCAGGCAGCTTCAGGATTTTAAACCAAGAAGCCAGTGTGAGGGCTGGTTTAGAATGGAGGAAGGGGGGAGGACAAGCAAAAGCAGCATGAAGGGAAACATATTTCCATGAGTCACCTCACTGCAGGTGATAAAGGGAGCTACCTGTCCATCCTGCGTGACCATCCTTTTCTCATGAATATTGATCAATCACCCCTCATGGGTAATTGATCCCACACTCTAGATCCCACAGTAAACAAGGCTGACACAGCCCATCTTAGGGCGCAGAGGGAGACCTATTACAATGGGACAGAGTCCCCAGAACAACTATATAACCAAAAATAAAAATAAAAAAAAAAAGGTCACTTACAGAATGGTGTTATTAGGGTCTCTAGAGGAACTGAACTGTTAGAATAATAAAAAAGGTATTAATAAGAATGGCTTACAGGCTGTGGTCCAGCTAGGCTAGCAATGGCTGTCGGCCAATGGAAGGTCCAATAATCTAGTTGTTTGGTAGTTGAGGCTGGATGTTAGTATATGCCAGAATCTTGAAGAACTAGACTCTAACGCCAGTGAAGGAATGAAGGCACCAAAGAGAGCAAGAGCAAGCAGGCAAGGAGAAGAGCTTCCTTCTTCCAAGTCCTTTTAATAGGTTGCCAGGAGGAGGTGTGGCCCAGATTAGAGATGTATCTTCCCATGTCAAAAGATCCAGTTTAAAATGATTTCAAATGATTAAATTTAAGAGAAAAAAAATTCCTCATAGGTTTACATAACTACTTGGGTTTTGGTTGGTTGGTTTTTTGTTTTGTTTCGTTTTTTTCTGTGTAACAGAGCCCTGGCTTCCTAGGCTGGACTCAAACTCACAGAGATCCACCCGCCTCTGCTTCCCAAATCCTGGGATTAACTTCGTGTACCACCACACCTGGCTGCCACTTGGGTTTTAGTTCATTTCTGATGTAGTCAAGTTGGAAACCAAGAGTAGTTATCACAGATGGCTACAGAGAGGAACTCTGAGAAGAGGAAATTGGAGCAGATTGGAAGCAGAGCAGATGCAGACCTTCCAGAGGAAGCCTGTGTTCCCAGATGACCCGTCTAGCCTGGGCTCGTTTCTGGACTAAACTGTGCAGATCAGCCCTTCCAGCCTTGGCTCAAGGGCCTTGCCTCATTTAGGCTGTCAGGCAGTATGGTCCTTTTCTGAGTCTGAGCACATGTAGTGGGCTGTCCTTAGCTACAGGACTGTTTCCTTCATTAGGAAGCCTCTCAGGCTAGCGGCCAAGCACCTGCCTATCTGCACCACAAAGCGGCTGTGGGGCAGGCAACAGCAGGGGGATGAAGAAATGAGGAAGGAGCCTGCACCTGCTAAGGAATGCTGCTGCCTACTGTTTCCATCCTAATAACGGGATTTCCCAGCCCCACTCTCCAACAGGAGGGCTGAGCTGTGCCAGATGGAGAAGAGAAAACCATCAAGACAGCAGAAGCTCATATGCATTATCGCAGTGGGGCTCAACTGTTGATATTTTGTGTTTTGGGGGTCTTTTCTATTCACCCACTCTATTTCTTAAACAAATAACACATGACATCCTCTCCTTCCCCAGCTCCTGGTTCCTATCTGAGACTCCAAGCCCAGGACTGGAAGCTCTGCCTACCTCTCTTCTGCCCATCTATAGGCTGTCCAGCTTTTTAAAGTAGCCAATCAGAGATAATTGGGGAGCAAAATTTACATAAGAATGATCACAGTATGTGACAATGCACAGTCCTGACCAGATCTCGGGGCTCAGAATTCAGCATTTGTATACATAGAGCACCAGATCAACCCCCAACACTCAATAGTCCACTTCTCATTTTCTTTTTTAAAAATTTATTTTTATTTCATGTGCATTGGTGTTTTGTATGCCTGTGTGAGGGTTTCGGATTCCATGGAACTGGAATTACAGACAGTTCTGAGCTGCCTGGGTGCTGGGATTTGAACCCAGGTCCTCTGGAAGAACGGACAGTGCTCTTCTGGTGCCCAATTTGTGAGACCCCCAAAAGACCATCAGGAGTCAAATCTGTTGCAAACAAAACATATGAGGATCTTTAATCGCAGCTCAAGCTGGGACTCTCACAGACATCAAGGCAGTGGTATCCAACTGAGGGCCCCGGCTCAGGATTGAGGTTGTTTTATAGGTTCCAGTCTCTCCCAGTGAGCCCAAAACAGGGGAATTCCAGCCTGGGAAGCTTCTACTGGTTGAAACACAAAACGCATTTTAAAACGATTGGCTATGGGAAGGTGCCAAAACCATAAATGGTTCTGACTTTCTTTGTTCTCTGGGGGGGGGGGGGGGGAGAAACATCTGGTCTTGGAGACCTGGGCCAGTTTCCTGGCAAGAGTATCTCTAGTGGGTGGAAAGGAATGCAGCAAGACCAATTCCCGCCCCCCCCCCACCTACAGCTGACCAGACATGTTGTGACCCCTGGGAGCTGCCTCTTACATAACTAACAATTTACAAATTATCTCAGAATGAGGCCCATCCCCTGGACCCTGAAAGACTTGGCTTGGGTATTTTTGTATTTCCACAGCTCTCAGCACAATCATTTTAAAAAGTGGACACTCAGGCTGGAGAGATGGCTCAGAGGTATAGAGTACTGGCTGTTCTTCCAAAGGTCCAGAGTTCAACTCCCAGCAACCACACGGTGGCTCATAACCATGTATAGTGAGATCTGGTGCCCTCTACTGGTGCGCAGGCACACATGAAGGCAGAATGCTGTATAAATAATAAATAAATCTTAAATTAGTGGACACTCTAGCCAGGCATGGCTTTAATCCTAGCACTCAGGAGGCAGAGGCATATGGAACTCTTGAGTTTGAGGCTAGCCTGGTCTACAGAGTGAGTTTTAGGATAGCCTGGGCTACACAGAGAAACCAGGCCTCCCCCCATCCCCAAAAAAAGCCAGGCCGTGGTAGCCCACACCTTTAAACCCAGTACTTGGATCTCTGAGTTCAAGGTCAGCCTGAAATACAAAGCAAGTTCTAGGACAGCTAGGGCTATTACAGAGAAACCTTGTCTCAAAGGGGGGGGGGGCATGCTGAACATTATGTTCATAGACTGTGAGAGTACATTCCTACCTCCTGCCTGGGTGGGGAGGTCAGCTGTGTAGGAGGCTATGCCTTGTAATACCCTGGTATATCTTATTCATCCCTACTGGCCAATGGCCATTGCCAGGTCCTCCTACTCTAAGCACTTATACCACTAGGGGGCACCAATGAGTCACCCAACTTCTGTCTGGAGACCCTGCAAATCCTTTGTCACAAAGTGTCCATCCTGAGCAGAGCACAGCTCACCTCAGGAGCTGGGGGCTGAGTCAATGCTGAGCTGGAAGTTTCGTTGGCTCAGAGGAGCTTGTGTTTGGGTTTCTTAGCCTCCTAGTTCTCTTTTTCAGGGGAAGGTAGGACAACCGTTTCTACTGTATGGATTAGGAATCCTGAACAGCTAAGGATCGTGACTTGCCTAAAGCTGTGTTTTCTAGCTCGGTCTGCAATCCAAACCACAGTTTCAGGGTTCCCCAAAGGCTGATTCCTATATAGAAGTACTGGCTCTCCCCCTTTCTTACCTGTGAGGTTTTACTTAAATCTTCTGAACCAGCCAGGTGTGATGGCACACACCTTCAATCCCAGCACTCAAGGAGACAGGCAATCTCTGTGAGTTTGAGACCAGCCTGGTGTAAAAGGTGAGTCCAGGACAACCAAAGCTACACAGAGAAACCCTGTCTCAGAAAAAAAAAAAAAAAAAGCCTTCTGAATGTTGGTTTGATTATCCGTTGATCAACCAGTCAACAGAATCAGATCAACTGGTCCAGGGGACACAGCTCATATAATACATGTCTTTAATTTCAGCATTCTGGAGGCAGAGTCCCGATAGCTTTCTAGAAGTTTAAGGCCAGCTAGGACTGTGTAGTGATACCTTGTCTCAATTAAACAAAACAGATCTCAGAAAGGCTAAAGGAGGGCCAGGTTGGGACCAGCATGAGGCAAACTCTGAAGACTGGCTCATATTGGCCTTTTTACAGTCACCTCAAGCTCATCCCTCAGGTGGCCTCTGAGAATAACAAAAAGAATGAAAGCAGCCTGAAATAATGGGGAGCCAACCTCCACAAAGCCTTCCCTCCCACTTGCTTCCAGTAGGGCCACCCACTGTGGGGTGAAGGAAGTCTCAGATTCCTCTCCAAAATGGGAGGTCCGTCTTGCCAAAGCCCCTCTCTCCTCCGGCCACCTTCCTACCATAACACTACTGAGTAAAGACTGACCTGCTTTACAGCCTGAGGGCAGGTGGTCCAAGGTGCCAGGACTGTGAAGGGCAGAGCCAGGGTGGACACCTTCAAAAAAGGAGCTAATGTACAGAATATTTCCTTGTCCCCTAGCTTTGTCCCTTACACTCCACAGGTAAGAGGTTATTTTTCCACCTCCTGGGTGTTTTGCTGGGATACCATGCCAGCAAAACTCCCATCTCTTTCTTTTCTGATTTTGTTTTATTGGCTAGGTTCTCAGTGTGTCTCCCTAGTTGGCCTACAACTTGTTATGTAGACCAGGCTGGCCTTGAGACCACAGAAATCCACCAGTCCCTGCCTCCTGAGTGCTGGAATCAAAGCCTGTGCCACCGTGCCCAGCCAAGACTCCTATTGGTGGGTTTCCGGAGTCTTAGCAAGGCCAGATGGGAAAAGCATGGCTGCATGGTGAAGGAGTCCCCAGTGCTAGCTGCCCGTGTGCCCACCACAGGCCAGCAGACCTTTCACTCTTCAGGCTCCAGCACTTTCCCTCGGCCTCTCAGCATCCAGGCAGATGCTTCTCACAACCCCTTCACCTTCTCCCTCGCTGGTGCAGGTGACCCTTCACCTTTCTCCTCACTGGTGTTGGGTTCAGTAAGCAGAGCCCCGGCACACCTGGGGTGATGCAGAGTGAGGCAAGCATCCAGTTACAAGCTGGGGCTGGGAGGGCAGATAGTGCTGACAGCCCAAAGCTCTGGGAACTAGTGTCAGAGAGCCCTCTCTACGCTTTTCCATCCCTGCGGTATAAAGCCCACGGCATCAACCGGAACAGTGGAGCTGTGCTTGGTAAAGCTGCAAAGGGCTGTTCACAGCCCTGGGGATGCTGTTATCCTCTGCTCTTTCCTCCACCAGAGCAGCCTCCTCCCCTCCCCCACCCTCACCCTGGCATAACACAGCATGTCTATTTAAGGCAAATCTCCTGATCTTTTAAATAACATTCGCTTGTGAGGAAGGCTGGCCAGGCCAGAGCATAGGGAAAGGGGGTGGGGCAAAAACCTCTCAGAGGATGGGGTGGGAAGAGCAAGAGGGGGAGGTGTGGGGTGTCTTGGTAAGATCCTAGACCACCACCCAGCAGCCTTTTATTTGATTCTCAGGACTAGCTCAAATCCTGGAGGGAGGCACTCCAGGAATGCTACAGTGTGGCCCTAGCTGGGGTCCAGGTGGGGGTGGGAAGAAGTAGGATTCTGGATACAGGAGGGATGTCTGTCTGGGTGAAGGAACACACAGACTGACCAGCAGGGAAAGTGGGAAAGTCTGCTGTAGGACTGACCACTAACTGACCTCACAGACAGCCCACGTGAAGGATAAAACACAACTGCTATTTGATTCTACAACTCAAGAGTCATAGAGTCCAAGGACAACACGGCTAGTGAACACAAGGGTTAATATTTTCTCCCCTGCCCTGCCAGGTTTCTTTTGCTTGAGTCACATGACAATAACCCTTATCCTAGGCTGGGCACCATCAAAGCCCCAACCCCACCTTTGTCTTTATTGCTCCTCATAGGCTCACTGCCTGGATTCCTTCTTTCCCCCTTTTGCTCTTGGTGCATTTTCCCATCCCCATCTCTACATTGCTAATCCCCCTGGGGTCCTCCCATAACTGACATACCCTTTTCAGGGTTCAAAGGGAGACATTAGAGGTCTTTTACAGATCATATTGCTTTCCAGGCACCAAGCACTCACTTCACAGGCTTGTGAATTCCAACGGGCTGGCCCCATCCCTGTGTCAGACTGGACTGGGGCTGGGGAACAAGAGGAGGAAAGGCCCTAGCTTGGCTTTCTTTTGGTCACTTGGAGTTGAAGGAGCCATGGTGGTCCAATCCAATGGCCTTGGAGTACGCATGAGCAGACTGAAGCCCTGAGAATGGGGAGAAAGTCCTTGGAGTCCCAAAGCAAGAAAGAAGTTTAGGTGGATTTGATTGGGACCTCAGATTAACCTCAGTACCTGGGGTCTACTATAGGAGGTTCAGCCAGTCTCAATGACTATGTTCAGGGGAAGGTGCATAGGAGTTAACTGTCTAATGGGGTATCCTTAAATTTGTTGAAGTCTTTCTAGTCTGACTTTACTATACTTCTTTACAAACCTTTTTTTTCCTTTGGGCTTCTGTTACATGGATGGATTATATGGGTTGTTTTGTTTTTGACAAGGTCTCACATAGCACAGGCTGGCTTCAAACTCTATGTAGTGAAAGATGACCTTGACTTCCTGCCTCCATGTTCCCAGTGGTATATGACTACAGGCTTACATCAAGGCGCCCAGTTTATATGGCCCTGGAGACTTAGCTCAGTGCTTTATGTATGCTAGGAAGCACTCTACCAACCGAGCTACATATCCAAGATCCTGTGCAGTCAGTCCTTCTCTGTCCTAGCCCAGCAGCCCAGCCATTATCTCAGAGCCCACTGAGATTTCTCTAACAACTCTGGTCGCCGCTCTCTTCCTTCTGATGAGCTGCCACACACATGATCCAGGTAACTCCTGAAGCTTTAGAACCTTTCAGGTTTCTCAAAGCCCGACTCACAATAGTCCACCTCATCATCTAGCATCTGCTCTCCTAGGCTCAATTTCCTCACTTGAGGTCTGGAGATGGATCAGGATGTAAGAGCACTTACTGTTCTTTCAGAGGATTTGAGTTTGGCTCACAGCATCCATATCAGGCAGCTCACGACCACCTGTAACTCCAGCTCCAGGGGACCTGACACCCTCTTTAGGTCTTCAAGATCACCTCACTCTTACATACACATGCTCGCTCACACACACACATATGCACACACACACTCAGCATACATACACAGAAATAAAAATAAATCTCAAGCAGAACAAAACAATCTGACCTTTCACTTGGAAGGCTTTGGAAATTCTTTTCTGAGGCACTTGGACAATGCTGGGTGACTTGACCAGAACTTCTCTCTTCTCTACTAGAAAGTATTGCTGCCCACTCCATTCCTAGTCTTCTCTACTCAGATTAGTTTAGCTCAAGCCCCACTCCTTTCGAGAGTCCAGTCACCTTCTGTAGGCCTAAGAGAGAGGGACCTTCCACTTTCCTGCCTCCACCTGCAACTCTTCCCCTCCTGTGGGGTGCAGAGCTGGGGCTCCTGAAGATCTCACTAGCAGGGTGCTGGCTGCAGGAATGGCAGGGTCTGTGGAGCATCCCACTTCCCCTTCCTTCATCTGTGGCTGTGATTGTCACATGAATTTGTCTTTGACCATCAGAAACATCTTCACTGCCAACTGCAAAATCTTGAGTGAAGCTTCAGGGAAGACTCCCAACTAGAAGTTTTGGTCCTATCTTGCCTTGTTTCAGTGACTGACCAAATGAATTCTCCTGACAGCCCTGCCTCCAGGGCCCAGGAAGGAGGAGCTGGCAGGAAATAAATGCTGTTGGGACTATTTTGTTTGTTTGACTATTTTTTGGAGACAGGGTTTCTCAGTGTAGCCTGTCCTGGACTCACCTGTGCCTGAGTGTTGGGATTACAGGCATGTGTACACACCACCATGCCTGGCTGCTATTGGGACTTTTTATTAAGGGAATCCAAAATCAGCAGGGTCTGAACACTGCTTACGAATTACAAGATGTTGGGAGGTCACATGCTTTCAAGCTCCAATTTCCTCATCAATAACATAGGGACAGTGTCTATTTTAACCCAGGACGTGAGAATCAAATGCTGCATACAGACTGACTGGCCTGGCACCTCATTGATGTACACACAAACTGGTAAGACTAGGTACAGTGGCACATGCCTATGGTCCCAGCTACTGGAAAGGCTTAAATGAAGGATACCTGAGACCACCTTGGGCAAAATAGTGAAATTGCACATCAAAAACCAAAACAGGGCCAGGTAGTGGTGGCACATGACTTTAATCCCAGCACTTGGGAGGCAGAGGCAGGTGGGTCTCTGAGTTTGATACCAGTCTGGTCTGTAGAGCAAGTTCCAGGACAGCTAGGGCTATACAGAGAAACTCTTGTCTCAAAACAAACAAATAAACAAACAAACAAACTCACTCCAAAAACCCAGGGACTTGGAGATTTGGCTCAGCAAATGAAGTACCTTGAGTTTGTCCCCAGAATCCACTGATGTAGTGTAATCCCAGAATTACTATGGTGAGATGTGAGGCAGAGACTGGAGAATTGTCTGAGAGTTCACGGGCCAACTAGCCTAAAGTACACAGCACAGCAGCAGAAACAGAGCCCCTGAAATCCTGCCGTAATGGGTCCCAAAAGTGTCTTGACCTCCACACATAAGCTATGGCACACATATGACACCCATGGTACAAAACAAAACAAAAAAAACCCAAACCCCCAATATTTATTTACCATTATAAATAGTAGAAATTTGTAGCTATAGCTCTTGGGGTGTGTTGCAATATTGAAGATTGAACCCAAGGTTATTAGCCCATATTAGGCAAACACTTTACTACTGATCTAAACTCCTGTTGGGGTGGGGAATGCTGGGAAGAATGGTGGGTAGCAAGAGGTGGTCAGAAGATAAAAGCAAAACACAAAGTCTCAAACATGGTGCTAAATAACCTACATATATTATCTTACTGAAATCTGTTTCTTCCTCTGTGAAAAGTTTAAGATAGATATTTCCTGAGTCCTCTCCAATTCACTGTAAAAAATTGTTTAAAGTAACACTTTTCACTTTATCAAACAACTTCTATCTTTTTCTGTTTATAATCTAATAGTTTGTTGTTGTTGTTGTTTTTGGTCCAGAAAACTGAACTTAGGGCCTGGTGTATTCTAACAGTTGTCAATGGTCAACAGTTGATATGGACCCAGAACCAGGAAGGAGGCTGTGTCTTTCATTTGTTTGCTGTTGTGATGTTCTTGCTTCATGACAGAGCCCTGGCTGGCTGGAGCTCACTCTGCAAGCTAGCATAAAAATTTCATTAATCTTCCTACTCTGCCTCTCTGGTGCTGGGATCTGAGGCCTGCACCACTATGCCTGTCTGAGACTCTTTTCTCAAGGGTGGCAGGCAGCACTGAAAAGGGCTGGGAGGGATATGTCCCTTGAAGACAGTGACATCATGGAAGCTTAGCTCTGGCTTCTGCCCAGCATCCTGTTCTGTGGGGCTATGTGAGGCCCCGGGCCCCGGCTTGGGTCTGGAACTTGTCAGCCTCACCTGTCAGCCCTCCTCTGGCCAGTATGCTGGGCCTACTGTTACCACTAGAGACAGCATGGCTGAGGAGAGTCAAATGTAGTCAGAGTCCAGAGGCGTCCTATGAGCCAAGCACCCCAGGTTGACTGTATTGCTATGGGACAGGCACTAGGAGGAGCTCAATGACTCATTCTTTCATGCACTCATTCACTTATTTTAGTATTAATAAATTAAATACCCACAGCTGGGCATGATGGTACACACCTGAATCCCAGTATTCAGGTGGCGGCAGGAGGATTAGGAGTTCAAAGGTTACATAGGACATGCAAGGCCTGGGCTACATGAAACTTACCTCAAAATAGTAAAAAATAGAAATTAAAAAATAACACAAACAAACATGCACACCACATTTGGCCCTGAAATGACTCAAAGGAATTAGAGAAAACTTCCTGTCCATAGTCTAGAAGAAGCAGCTGAAGTGATTCAGGCCTGGTTTCCAGTAGTAGGGAGGCTGAGGCAGTGTGTGAATTTGAGACCAACCTAGGCTAAAAAAAAAAAAAAAAGACAAAAAACAAAACAAAGCAGTAATAGAAAAAGGAAGGAGAAATGTGTTACAAAATAAATAGGCCAGTCTGGTCTACAAAGTAAGTCCAGGACAGTTAAAGCTACCCGGAGAAACTCTGTCTCAAAAAAAACCAAAAAAAACCCCAAAACATAGAGAGAATAAACAGAGAGGTTCAGTACTCTCCAACTGTCTAAAAAGGCCTCTTTTGAGTTGAGGAAAGAATATATAGCTACAAAATATTTCTAGATGAAAGAAAGGGTTTATAAAAAGCCCTGATAGGAAAGCTTTGGATGCTTGTGTATAACGTGGCAAACTTCCTTCTAAAGAATGCCATTTGAATCTTAGACCCCACTGAGACTTGGGTGATGTTTCATTGTTTCCTCTAGAACCCTGCACACACATGTAAGTATGAGCCCATCTGGAAGAATGAAGTGTTTGCTTGGTTTTGTTGTTTTTGAAACAGGAGGCAGGGTCTTTCTATGTAGCCCTGGCTGTCCTGGACTCTGCTGTGTTGACCAAACTGGCCTTGTACTCACAGAGATCTGTCTGCCTCCCAAGTGCTAGAATTAGAGGTATGTACCCTACTCTACTCACAACAGTGGACTGTAGTGGCTATAACAGATATGTGTTACATGCCTCACAGAGCCCTATGAAACTAGCTCTTCATGATGATAATTATACAGATGTGTTCTGGCTGGTTCTTGTCACATTGACACAAACCTAGACATATTTGGAAGCAGGAAATCTTATTGAGAAAATGCCTCCTCAGGATTGGCTTATAAAGCCAGGCTTGGTTGCACATGCCTGTAATCCCAGCACTCAGGGAGGCAGAGGCAGGTGGATATCTGTGAGTGTGAAGCCAGCCTGGTCTACAAAGCGAACCCAGGGCAGCCAAGGCTACACAGAGAAAACCTGTTTTGAAAACCAACATGGATCTACAGTCAAATCTGCGGGGCATTTTCTTGATGGCTGCGAGAGGCTACCCCTAGGCAGGTGTTCCTGGGCTGAAAAAGCAAGAAGGCTGAGCAAGACAGTAAGCAGCATTCTTCTATGGCCTCAGTGATGGACTGTTACCTAGGGGCAGAAGATGAAATTAACCTTTTCCTCCCCAGGTTGGTTTTGACCATTCTGTTTTATCACAGAAATAACCACCCCCTACACACACACACACACACACACACAAAGATGAATTCAAGCCTAGTATGGTGGTACATGCCTTTAATCCCAGCACTTGGGAGGCTGAGTAGCTCTGAGTTTGAGGACAGCCTAGTTTACAAAGCCAGTTCCAGGACAAGCTAGGGCTACACATAGAGACTGTCTCAGAAAAACAAAAATAAAATAAAGATGTGAGGCTGTAAGCCACATGACTAGTGATGGGGTTCAATTTTGTGTCTTTTTTCAAGAATTTCCCTTTAAAAGCCATGGCACGGATGCATGGGTGCACAGGTCAGAAAGCAACTTGCAGGGGATTGCTCTCAGCTTCCAGGATGTGGGTGCCAGAGAATGAGCATGTCACCAGGTTTAGCAGCATAGAGCCGACTCATCCTAGTTGAAGGATTTCCTATCCTTACCTCCTTCATTCACTTTTAACCATGCTTTCATTCATTCAGCAAGGCTTTAGGAGGCCCTTCTGCATCCCCTGTGCTGAACTACCTGAAGGGAAAGAGGAACTGTGGGCCTGTGGCTTTTCAGCTTGACCTTACCTTACCTCTAGTACCCCAAATGTACCTTTATCACTTCATCTCCCCCATTTGTTTCCATCACACCAAAAATCTTTTTAAACTTTTTATTTTTTATTTTTTTAAATGGCAAAAACACTTTCTATTTGAATTATCAAAAAAAGTTTAGTAAAAAAAAAAAAAGAAAGAAAAGGAGCAGAGGGGCAATGGCGGTTTCAGA
>CM053749.1:50110852-50132438 GCA_028658305.1 Pachyuromys duprasi | reverse complement strand
GTGGAAACAGGATTACTATCATACAAAATGTTCACTACAAGCACACTGTATGCACCTGTTCCAAGCCCAACCCAGCCCCTGATGCTCCCAACTTTACTACTTCCCAGCTTGTTGGGCTTGTCGACGGAGGAGCACGTAGATCTTCTCTTTGATCCAGTCTTTGTTATAAGGCTGGTACGTCTGTGTATCAGCTCGGTAAACAAGACAGCTGAGATCTGCCAGATCGTCAATAAAATCAAACAACTGACTGATGTCATATGTGATGGAGGGGCTGTTGGGATTCATTCTCTTCAGATGCTCTTCATACATTTTACAAACACCTTCCATGCACTCATTTCACAGACTCGTAGTCAGCATAAGTCCTGCCTTCTGGCCTCTTGGTAGGCTGTACCAGCAAAATGGTGTGAGACATCGCGCCAAACGCTTTGCTGCAGCCGCCGCTAACTCCTTAAACTTTTTATTAATTATAGTTTATTCACTTTGTATCCCAGCTGTGGTCCCTCCCCCGAAAACGTTATTTGTCCAGCTCACCTTTGTTTTTTTGAGACAGGGTTTTACTCTGTAGTCCAGGCTAGACCCGAACCCATAGGGATCCACCTACCTCGGCCTTGTGCAACCACATCCAGCTAAATTCTTTTTAAGTTTTATGCAGCCTAGGATAACCTCAATGTGGCACTAGCTAAAGATAACCTATAGCTTTTATTTATTTTTAAGTTTTTATTTATTATTTTATGTACATTGGTGTTTTGCTTATATAGATGTCTGAGTGAAGGTATAATTCCAGTTCCAGAATTTCAGACAGTTGTGGGCTGCCATGTGGGTGCTGGGAATTGATCCTGGGTCCTCTGGAAGAGCATCCGCTGCTCCAAACCACTGAGCCATCTCTCCAGCCCCAACTTTTTAATTTTTTAAAGAACCTATCAGTCACCTGGCGGTGGTTGTAGTGGTGGTACCAGCACTCAGGAGGCAGAGGCAGGTGGATCTCCGAGTTTGAGGCCAGCCTGGTCTACAGAGCTGGTTTCAGACAGCCAGGGCTACACAGAGAAACCCTGTCTTCAAAAAAACCAAAAGAAGCAAAGGCCCCCCGTTTCCCCAAAAAAGAATCAGATGAGAAGCACCTAACTTTCTGATTTTGAGTTGTCTGTTTAACTTATTTTATTTTTAATTTTTATTTATTTATTTGGGCTGAGTGCCAAATAATGCCAGCACTCAGGAGGCAGAGGCAGGCAGATCTTGATCTGGTTCGAGGCCAGCCTGGTCTACACAGTGAGTTCCAGGACAACCAGGGCTTACATAGAGGGACTCTGTCTCTAAATAAACAAACGCATAAACAAAACATTTATTTAGTGTGTGTCCCACAGCATACATGTGGAGGTCTGAGGACAATTTGTGAGAGCTGGCTCTCTGCCTCCACCATGAGTCTACAGGAACTCATTCAACTGTGTCCCAAGCTTGCTGAGACATCTTGTAGGCCCAAGAGTTGTTTTGAAAATACCTGCTAAAAGCCAGGGTGTGGTGACACATGCTTGTGATCCCAGCACTCAGAAGACATAGGCAGGCTGATCTCTGTGAGTTTGAGGCCAGCCTGGTCTAAAAAACAAGTCCTCTAGGACAGCCAAGACTACACAGAGAAACCTTGTCTACAAAACCAAAACAAACCAAAGTTCTTAGAAAATATTTGCTAGAACCAGCTGTTGCTGGGTCTGTGGGTCATTATGTGTATGTAAACATATGTACGGTATAGCATGTGTACTTTTTTGTAGTTGCTATGTTTTTTGAAGATAGGGTCTCTAGGCAGCACAAACTAGCCTCCAACTTGTGACCCTCAGCCTCCTAAGAGCTGAGATGGAGGTATGTACCATCACACCCTGTCATATCTGACTGTAAATGTTAGTTCCAACTCTGGTCCTGGGGACAAACAGGAAGATGGGGGGGGGGGGAGTCTCTTTAAAGAGGAGAAGAATGGTAGCGGGAGAGGGCAGGAGGAAGGACAGACCTGGGCTGCTGCGCTGTCTGCAGGGCTGTGCGGACAGGAAGGGCTCTGGGAAACGTGCGTGCACTGCAGGCCAGCAGCCAGAAAGGACCTAGAGAGGGAAGTTGAGGAAGGGGGAGCAGGTTCAGCTCTGAGGAACGGAACTGGAGTACAGTTCTTGTTGCTTTTGGCATATGAACCTCAGAGTTCTTTGAAAAGCAACAAACAGGCACTACCTTTGCTGCTGCACAGACCCTGCAGCTGAGCGGGGAGAGGGCACGGCTCACTGGCAGAGCACCTGCCTAGAGCACCCTGGCTTCATCACTGATACTGGAGAAAGAAAGATGGCTGAAGTCTGAGGTCAATTCTCAGCAATGTGAAAGGAAGAGGGGGCGGAAGGAGAGAGAGAGAGAGAGAGAGAGAGAGAGAGAGAGAGAGAGAGGGAGAGAGAGAGAGGGAGAGGGAGGGAGGGGAGGAGGAAGACAAAAAGAAGGTTCAAAATAACAGCTTTGTTTAAAATAACAAAAGACAGCCGCGTTTGGGGGGTGGGGATGTACACCTTTAATCCCAGCACTTGCGGGACAGCGGCAGATGCAAAGGCGGAAGCAGGACCACAAAGCAAGTTCCATGACAGATGAGGTTGCACAGAGAAAACCTGTTTTGAAAAACAAAAAACGTATGAATGCCTCAATTTATGGCTGACACTTGGTGGAAATTCTAGGGTTAGGTCCTAGGGGTTTTGGTTGCTGGGGTACTAGGAAATCCCTAAGGCATTCAGATGTATTCTTAGATGTACCTCAGGAGTTGACCTTTTTTCTTTCCTTTTTTTGTTTTTTGAGACAGGGTTTCTCTGTGTAGCCATGGCTGTCCTGGATTCACTTTGTAGTCCAGGATGACCTCGAACTCACAGAGATCTTCTGCTTCCTAAATGCTGGGATTACAGGCGGGCACCACCATGTCCAGCTCAGTTGTCCTTTTCCGAAAAACAATTCTGGGGGCTGGAGAGAAAGTCCAGTGGTTAAGAGAGCTTGCTGTTTTCCAGAGGACCCAAGTTCAGATCCTAGCACCCACATCAGGCAGCTAACCACCTCCAGCTCCAGACGTGCTCTCTGTGCGCGCGCGCGCACACACACACACACAGAGCAGATACTCAGATACATATACACAAAAAAATTTCTGGTCTGCAGGTAAAAAATGGGGTCAGCTGGCCCTAGATGCTATCTAGGTCCCTTTGACACAGATTCTATGATCTGCAATTCCCTGTACCCACCACTGAGGAGATATCTAGCTGACGGTACTGCCTCTCCCCAGCTGTCTTTAGAGAGGGCCTGGTAAGATGGCTCAGTTAAAAACACTGGCTGCTTCTGAGTTCAATTCCCAGCAACCACATGGTGGCTCAAGGTCATCTATAAAGGACTGGGATGCCCTCTTCTGGCATGCAGGTGTACATGCAGACAGAGTACTCCTACATTAAAAAATACATAAATAAACACTTCAAAAAAGAATGGGTGTGCCGCCCTCCCCTTCAAGGACAGTAGAGATGGAGGGCACAGGAGCTGTACCCACCCTTCATAGGGAAGGGGAGATGCCACCTCTCTCTCCTCTGCCTACTTTAACATAGTGCCTCAGGACCCAAAAGACTTGCTGCTTGGTCCACTGGGCACTGGTCAAGTGCAATGACTCTCATGTTAAGTCCTTTGGCCTTTCTTGGAAACTAGGACTTTAAGGCCACTGTGCCATACCTGGTGGGTAATCTGTAATTTCTCTGGTTTACAGGGTGCCCTCTCCCAGGCTCTGGGAGGCCAGGAGTCAGACAGGGAAGCAGGCCAGAGAGGTAGTCTCACTGACCTTTGGTTCCCTGGGAAGGACTCAACAGGAAGTAAAAGTTTAGCAAAGGCTGCTTAATGGATGCCAGAACTTAAAACCCATTTCAAACAAAAGCAAAGCCAGAGTTTTTGAACAACAACAACAAAAATTACTGAGAGTTCCATAGGAAAGTATCATTGATTAATTTTATTTTATTTTTCTAGAAAGAAACTTTCTTTTCTTTTTGTTGTTGTTTTCGAGACAGGGCTTCTGTGTACAGCCCTGGCTGTCTTCGAACTTGCTTTGTAGACCAGGCTGGTCTCAAAGAGCTCCGCCTGCCTCTGCTGGGATAAAAACACCACCATGTTCAACTTGAAATTTCTTTCTTAGCCCAAACTCAAGATCCTTCTATCTCAGCCTCCTGAGGAAAACATTCTATCACTTTCATCCCTTTTACTAGTTACCCTCTTATCCATTGTGTGTTGCTAAAATGAAATATCTGAGACTAGATGATTTATAAAGAATAGAGGTTTACTTTGATTATGGTTTTGGAGACTAGTAAGTACAAGAACTTGGTACCAATATCTGCTCAGCATCTGGGGAATGCCTAAGGCAGCATCACCTACAAGTACTATTAATATGAACCTGGAGAGTAAGTTTCCAATGTGTAACTTTGGGAGTAGGGCACTTTAAAATCATAGTACTGCTTGATAGTGATGTCAGCCACTGAACCTCAGTTTCCCTATCTGCACACTGTGGTTATATAGGAATTCACAGGGGAGAAGGACAAGGTGCTGGCTGCTGAGAGGAAGTGTAAATAGCCTTCTCAGGGTTGAGTCCACAACCTTTGGCCTGCTCAGACACTACTACTGGGGCTTCTCTGGATTCGTCTTCTTTCTTTTTTTGGAGACAGGGTATCATATCTCTGACTGGCCTGAAACTTGCTAAGTACAACAGGCTGGCTTTGAAATTCCAGAAACTTACCTGCCTCTGCTCCCACAGTGCTGGGTTTAAAGGTGTGTGTCGCCATAGCTAGCTTGTATTATTTTCTTCGTTGACCTTGAACTGGTAAAGTAATGGGCTACCATACTGTTTATGCACTGCTGAAAACCACATTCAGGACCTTGGGCACACGACTTAGTTACTATTTTATTGCTGTGAGGAGATACTATGAGCAAGGCAATTTTTAAAAGAAAGCATTTAATTGGGAGCTTGCTTTCTAGTTTTGGGGAACACGGGGGCAGGCACAGCGTTGGAGCAATAGCAAGCCCAGGGACTTATCTGCTCCAACAAAGTCAATGATCCTTCCTAAACAACCCGCCAACTAGGAATCAAACCTACAAATCTATTCGCCTCTGGCCACACACTCAGACCACCACAGCACGCTGGGCAGGTGCTCAGCTGAGCCACACACCTTGCCCCGGAGTACTTGCTTCTCACTCATTCAACACTCATTCTTGAATTCTTTATGTCGGATCCTAGGGGAGGCATTCAGCAGTCACACTGGCCATGGTGGCACAAGCCTTTAATGAGGCAGAGGCAGGTGCATCTCTGTGAGTTGGAGGCCAGGTCACTTGAATGCAGATCCAGGTCTTGTAGTAAAGCTACTCTGGGAGTAGCAGTATTTGCCTTTGATTCGAACCTGAGATACAGGTTCACAAAGTGGCTCAGAATAAAGGAAGCGAAAAAAGGAATGAGGTTTCAGAGACTCTGAGCTCCACTAACCTGCAAATACTGCTGGGCCTTACCTAGCATTCCTGCAACTGAACACTATTATTTCCACTTTATAGCTTATTTATTGATAGTTGGCTAGTGATTTGCTCAACATTCCACAATCACAAACATCCCTCCCAATCCCTCTGGTGTTTTGAGACTTTGTATCCTTGGCTGGCCTGGAGCTTGCTATGTAGACCAGGCTGGCCTTGAACTCACTAAGATCTGCTTGCCTCTGCCTCCTGTGCAGGGACTAAAGTATACATGGATGTTATTCCTCTGGAGCAGTTTACCTTGTTTTTTGAGCATTTTACTGGGACCTGAGCTGGCCAATAGGGCTAGGCTGGCCAGTGAGACCTCCGGAATCCTCCAATCTCTGCCTCTCCCCACTGGGATTACCAAAACATGTGGGTGTTGGAGAATGAAACGCAGGACCTGAGATTTACTAAGGACTAGGAGAGCTCCTCCTACTGTTTTCAGCCCAGTTCTCTAATAGTAACTCCAGATTGCAGGAACAACAGGGGGATTTTAACTACACAGAGCAACATCTTGTCTCTCCCCTCTTGCACCTAGAAGGTTAGCAACCAAGAAAATACTCTTCAGAAACACCCATCCTTTGAGTCTCAAGGTCATCTTTGACCTGTGTTATTTATTGCCCAGGATATCATATGGTGAAGAAGTTGAAGTCAGAATTCCCAGCCTGTTTGGGAGGGCCCACACACACCAGGGAAGTGTTTCTCAGGAGTGAGCTTATCTGATTTTTTCCCCCTTTTTCTTAAGAATGAACTGCTGGGGGTGGGAGACTGGAGAGATGGCTCAGAAGTTAAGAGCACTGTCTGCCCTTCTAGAGGTCCTGAGTTCAATTCCCAGCAACCACATGGTGGCTCACAATCATCTGTCATGGAATCTGATTCCCTGTTTTGGAAGGCATGAAAACAGAGCACTCATATGCATAAAGTAAGTAAATAAATCTTAACAAAAATGAACTGCTATGGTGGCACACACCTTTAGAGGCAGAGGAAGGCAGACCTCTGTGGGTTCAAAGCCAGCCTAGTCCACAAAGCCCAATATAGCCAAGGGTACACAGAAAGAATAAAACATTGTGGCTGGGAGTGCCATCCACAACTTTAATCCCAGCATTCAGGGGGAAGAGGAAAGAGGATCTCTACGTTTGAGGGCAGCATGGTCTACAGAGCAGGCTGCAGGTTAGTCAAGGCTAAATAGTGAGAAACTGTCTCAAAATAAATAAGGAAATAAACAAACAAGAAATATATGTACAGAAAACTAGAGAAAGGGGCTTAGGCACCAGGACAACGGTGAAGCCTCCTACAGAAGAAGCCCCAGCATTACTCAACGCGATTTGTTGGAGATCTATTAATGGAAGACCACTGGTCAAGCTCTTTGCTAAAGGCAAGGAGGCCATTACTCAGTAGGGTACTTCTTAGAACTAGGGAAGCAAGCAAGATTCTAAAACAAGGTACTCCCAGACTCAAAGGAAGGAAGAAGGCACTGTGAGCATAAGGAGAGTGGGGACTGAGGAAGGGTCAAGCTTGAGTTGGGGAAGAGAAATGTGAGTGGCTCAGAGGTGACACTGGAGGGAAGGCTGGCACAGCTGGAGCACAGGTTCCCATCCTCTGGCAAGAAGCCAACTCCTACGACCACAACTCCTTTTTCTAACTAGATGAAGACTGATCCTGTATCAAAAATCCTAATGACACACAGGGAAGAGTGGGCACAGTCTTCTGGTCTCCAAGTCTCGTTGTGATTGTGGGGTGCAGAAAGGAATCAGGCAGTTGCCTCTGGAGTGCTTAAGAGATGTAACATATAGGTTGCTTTTCTGATACATTATCTTTATGGTTCTGGAGAAATGGCTCAGTGGAGAAGAGCTTTGCTCTGCGAGCATGAGTTCAAATCCTCAGCATGTATGTAAAACAACAGGCACAGCTACATATTTATAACGCCAGCTTTGGCGAGCAGAGATAAATAGATTCTGAGAGCTCATTAGCCTAGTGGAAACAGCCGAGCTTCCCTATCAGTGAAACAGAGCAAAGAGGCCAAATGAGAAAGACTTGATGTCTTGCTCTGGCCTCCACCTGTACACAGACTATCACCTACACACTCCTTCACATCCACGTGAATCCTCACGAGAAGTGTTGCTTATTTATGGGTCTAGAGAGGTGGCTCAGCAATTAAGAGAAACTTTGTTCTTCCAGAGGACTCAAAGTTCCAGGGACTCTTGACAGCGTCTTCCCACTTCTGTGGGGATATGCACGCACATGGTGCACCACTTACACCTAGGCACACACACTTACATAAAATAAAAGCAGGGTTTTTGTTGTTTGTTTGAGACAGGGTTTCTCTATGTAGTTCCGGCTGTCCTGGAGCTCGCTCTGTAGACCAGGCTGGCTTCAAATTCAGAGATCCACCTTCCTCTGCCTCGTGAGTGCTGGGATTAAAGGTGTGCACCACCACTGCCCTGACTAAAATGTTTCCTTAATGTTTCTTATGAAAGCAAATAAACTTGGGAGGCAGGGACAGGTGGATCTCTGAATGCTGAGGCCAGCCTGGTCTACAGAGCCCGTTCCAGGGCAGCTAAGGCTGCACAGAGACACCCTGTATTGAAAAAACAAACAAACAAACAAACAAAAAGATGATTTATTTATTTTTATGTGTAATAAGTATGAAGGTGTCAGATCCCTTGGAACTGGCCTTACAAAGAGTTGTGAGCTGTCATATGGATGCTGGGAATTGATCCTGGGTCCTTTGGAAGAGCATACAGTCATCTCTCCAGCCCCAAGAGACAGTACTGTTAAAGACAAGATATAATGAGGGTTAAGCAACTATCTTTCCCATCCAGTGCCAGAGACACTCAGGGCTTTGCACATGGCCGGCTGGTGCTCCTCCAGCTCTACTCTGCAAAGACTGAGTGAAGAGGCAACAGCCTCAGCAGGTAAAAGTGCTTACCACCACGGCCAGAGACTGGGGTTTGATTCCTGGGACTCACCTGGAGGAAGGAGAGCCCCAACCACTTCAAGTTGTCCTCTGACCAACACACAAGGGCCATGACCTGTGTGCCTCAACCCCACACAAAATTTCAAGGGGAAGACTGGGTGCAGTGGTTCTAAGTGATGGATGCATGTGCTCCCAGACCTTGAGAGTTGGAGCAGAAGGATTAAGAGTTCAGGCTGCCCAGCAAAACAGACCATCTAAAAAAACCGGGGGAGGTGGACACCAAAAATTGAGTAAAGAAGTTGTTGTAAGAAAAGTGTAAAGTAGATTTTCAAAATGTACTTTTGTAAAGTGTGCATAAAAAAAGACTAGAAGGATGTAGTAATCTTGTGCATCAAACGACAGGACTGTTCTCAAGTACTGTTTTTCAGTATTTAAGAAGTATTAGTATTAGAAAAAAAGTATTACTTTTAAAAGAATTGCCAGCTTCCTAATTGAAAAATGCAATGATGGGGGCCCATCCAAGCCCCTGCCTCATCTGTCATTTACCTGGGCCTCAGCTTTACCATCTTTAAAATGGAGACCTTAACTACAAGATGTACCTCTATGTTACAAAACGTTCAAATCAATCCTATGGAGGATATACCTAAATTTTGAAAACTGAGTTTCTCCTTTGAAAAAATTCCAAGTTACAGCAGAATTCTACAGGGGAGAGAGGGAAGGAGAAAAGGATTTCCTCTTTGGCAAAGGAAGGAGGAAGACTTCAAAGGCCTTTTGAGAAGATCTGCAGGAGGGCAAAGTGTGGCAGAGGTAGCTGAGGACTCACAAAATTGGCACCACCTGGAGATGCAGGTAGAACCTGCAAGAACCTTGAAAACTCTGGGAAAGTGTAGCATCTACCTCGGATTGTCACTGCCTGATTCCTGCAGAAAGCAGGGCCGGAACTAATCATTGACGCGAGTGTGATGGGAATTTTGTTACCAATAAAACAGATGAACATCTCCAGGCCATGGTAAGGGTTCACCAATTACTTCCCAAATGGCTGAATATATCACTGGCAAAAACCCCAGTTTACTTACCTGTGCGATGAGAGATTAAGACGGAGATGTCAAGTTATCAGGAAGACCAGCCACAGCACAGCTCTCATGCGTGATGGAGCGAGTAACTCTATTTGGCAGGTCCGCACAAGGAAGTTCCCAGGGACTACGCCACTGCCCAAGGTCAAGGTTCCTAACTGGTACGGGGGCTGCAAACCAAGGTTTTTCATGTCCACCGCCTCGGAGCGCGGCCTCATGTTCCAAATCCCGACGCTAAGACCCAAGTCGGGGCGGCAGACCGTATCCGGAGACCCCTGAGTCGGGCCCAGACCCCTCGCCGCTCAAGGATTACGGGGGGCTGTGGCCGGGATGCCTCAGTCCACATAGAGGAGCTCGGGGCAGGGGTGCCCGCAGGACACGCGGGGCCGCTGCCCTCCCGTCGCGGCTTCAGGTGGGTGCGGGCGGGAGAGCGTCCCGGGCAGCGCTTGCTCGGCGAGGGGAAGCCCGGCCGGAGGGCCGCGGCCCCGCCACCACCCGGGGGGAGTCTAGGCGACCCCGCCCAGGGCGTCAGCCCGCTCCTCCCTCCCCCACGCCGGGGTTCGGAACTGGAGCGGAAAAAGAGCAAGACGTGAGGAGTCGCAGCGAGCGCGGTGGAGGTAACGAACGGACCCTTCCAGGTCGGTCGAGGGACCCCGTTCCCGGGGCCGGGGCCGCTCAGCGCCCCTCAGCCTCCCCTCGGGGGGGACGGAGGCGGGGGCCGAGGGAAGGTGAGGGAAGAGTTTGCATGCTAATTCCTGCCCTCGGGCCAGAGAGGGGAAGTGATTTCCTCAAGGTCACTCAGCAACACCACCCGGTGCCGGGCTCAGGGTCAGGTGTTTGCCGCCCTCCCCCCAGCCCGGGCCCCAGGCGGCGCGCGCCCCACACCCGCCAGGAATCTGGGGGTGAACGGAGTGCTAGCGGCAGCCTTCACCCCCGCCGCCGGGGCCCGGGCCCGGGAGCCCCGCCGCCGCCGCCCCCGGCTGGGGATGCGGCGCGCCGGGTGCCCTGAGGCTGCACCCGGAGCCGCGCGGCTCCTTTAAGAAAAGTTCTCTGGAGGAGTTCATCAAAGTTTAAAAACTTGTCCGGGGAAGGGACTGGGGCGGGGGTTGTGGGGGGCCGAGTGGGGGGCCGAGGAAGGGAGCGGGGTCGAGCGGGGAAGCGGGGCGGGGCGGCGGCCCGGGCTGGGGGAGGCCAGGCGGGGCCGGGGCGTCGCGGCGGGGCCGGGGCGAGCCCGCGGCGGGCGGCGGGGATTGGCTGCGCGCGCCCCGGGGCCCGCGGGCGGGGGCGGGGCGGCCGCAGCTGAGGCCGGTTCCGGCGCCCGCCCCCTCCCCGCGCCCGCCCCCCGGCGGAGCGCACCCGCCGGCCGCAGAGAAAAGCCGGAGGCGGCGGCCGCGCGGGCTGGGCTCGGGCTCCCGCTGCCTCCCGCACGCGCCCAACTTCATGTGACCCCCTCCCCTCCCCCTCTCTCCTCAGCCCGCCGCGGCCGCCGCGCGTCTCCTCGCGAGCCCGCACTCGCCCCGGGGGCTGCCCGCCTCGGGGGGCCGGGCGTCCCGCTCCCCGCCCCGCCTTCCCCCCTCACCATGAGCAACCTGAAGCCGGACGTCGAGCTCTGCCCCGGCGCGGGCACCGGCGCGGGCCCCGGCGGCCCCCTGGAGGAGGAGGTGGGTGTGCGGCCGCGGGGCCGGCGCGCGTGAGATGCACGCGGAGGCGGAGGGCGCGCGGGCCGCGGCTCCCGGCGCCTTCCCGCCGCTGCCCTTCGCCCCGGTGCCCGGCGGGCGGGCTTGCGGGCGGGCTGCCCGGAGGGGCCGGCGGCCATCCGTGTGTCCCCGAGGTGGGCGCGCGGCTCCCGCGCTCGCTGCCCTCGTTCCCCGCGCCGAGGCCGGCGAGCGCGCCCGAGGCTCGCCTCCCGTGCGGCCCCGGCCCCCGCCCCGGCTGGAAGAAACTGCCCGCGGGAGGCTGCGCACCCTTCAGCCTTTCCCATCCTGACCCCTCTCCGTGACCTTGGGGGCCCGGCCGGCTCCCCCGCGCCTGGGTTCTCGGGAGCTGAGGTCTTAGTGGGCGGCCGGCCATTCCTCTCTGTCTCAGAACTTGGCCTTCTACGGAGGTGAGCCGGCAATTTAATTAATTGGAGTCGGGAAAGAGAGAACTTAGAAACACCGAGTATTTCCTGTTCTCGCCCTTTGACCTGGTAGCCAAGCCAGGACCCCAAAATGCCCGGGTGGGAATCATCCAAGGAGAGGTGACATCATCTTGTGCCACCGCCCTATACCGAAAAAACAGGCGGTTGTGAGACCGCATCAGGGAACCACCAGCGACTGTCGGTTTCTTGGGCTGGTGAGGACATGCACATGTGAGGGATAACCTTAAAGGTAGTGGCGAGTGAGGCTAGGCAGAACTAGTGTGAAAGGGAGGGGCAGGCTTCTAGGCTCCCAGGGAGTTCCTTTGACGTGTGCTGTGTCACTTTAGGGCTGAGAGACCCTTCCTGCCCCACCCTGGCATGCCCTTGCCCAGGAAACCAAGGGTCAGTTATCCAGCCCTAGCGCCCTTCCCTTGGTCTGGGGTAGAAACCGCAGAGGCCCTAATGTTTCTTACTGGTGCTATGGGTTGGCGCAGAATGGCCCGCTGTTGGGCTGGGCCAGCAAGAGGCCTATCAACCAGCCTTGGTGCACCAGTGGCATGACATCGTGATAATCTAGGTTTGGATTCTGCTTTGCGGACAAGGAAGCTGAGAACGACAAACAACGGAAAGGGAGGACCCGCCATCTCTCTGTTAATAGCTTTGGAGTGGTGGCTGGTTTTGGCTTCTGCCCTCTTTGGACCCTAATGCCTACAGTTCCTAGCTTTGGGGTTCACCCCATCCTGAGCTACCTGATTTTTAGAATCTCCCCTGAGAGCTGGGGGTGAGTGATGAGTGTGTGTTTGCTGGTGTGTCTGATCTCTGCTTCTTTTCCCATCCTCTTGTGCTGAAATTGGGGGAGGGCAGCACTTCCTGAAGCCTGGTGAGGACCCCTACATCTATTAAAAGGTTGGCCCACAACAGGGCCCTAACACTTAGCCAACAAGCTGACCATATCCTCAGACCGACTGTTCTGGGTGACAACGAATGATGCAGCCACACTGAAGAGTTGGAAAAAATAAATGAGGCCTTGGCTACATTTTAAAATAGCCTTTCTGGGAAAGGGGGCATGATATTAAAAAAGAGTTGCTGCTCTTTCCCCTAAGGAACTTGAGGTAGACTGTAGCCTCGGTTCAGAGAGTCCTGAGTGGTATCTACAGAGGGACATGGGCTTGAATTTAGTATTTAGCAGATTTCTAGTGTTCAGTAGGTCCTCATTTAGGGAGCACATACACTCAAATTGGAACAGTAAAGCATAGATTAGCATGGGCTCCATGAAAGGTGACACAAAAACTCTTAAAGCATTTAATATTTAAACATAAAATAGAAACTGTGAGGCGGCTCACTGGGTGCTTGCTATCAAGCTTGATTACCTGATCCCTGGAAAGAGAGAGAACTTACTCCTGGAAGTTGCCCTAGTCTTGACATGACTTCACAGTCATATAAAACCAAACTAAAATATAGTTGAAAGTTTTTAAATAAAAGAAGGCTCCTGGTGCCCAGTGTCCGCTCTCGTGAGAATAAGAGTCCCTTTCCTCAGCAGCATTCTGATCATTAACCCCAGAACTAACTCTCAGCTGTGTCTCTTTCTGGTTGCTTGGCTGGAACTGGTCTTTAGTTTAGATGGTCCCAGGCAGTCAGCTTTACAATCCCTAAGAACCATCATCCAGACAATACTACTAGCATTGGTGATTTACTGCTGTGGCTGAAACTGGCTCTTTTCAATCATGTATTGATTAGCTATAACAAGCCTAGAAAAGTAAAAACTGTCTGCCTTTAAAACCTCATTTCCTAAGGGCACCAGGTTGAAGGAGAAGGATGTATTTTCTTGGTTCTAGGAGGAGTCTCTGGGTCTACTTAACTTGAACTGCTTTGTACAGTCAGGTTTCAATGCTTGCCTTCTGTTCCAATTTGGGGGGGGATTCATACATACTGTGAACCTCAGGTTCCTTCTCTGGAATATAAATGAAAAGGTTGCAGGTTTGTGGGGGTTGGGGTATGAGGAGGATTTGCCTGGCAGTGGTGGTGTGTCTAATGAAAGGCAACATAGTGAAACTAGGAACTTGGAGGTTAGCTCTCCCTGAGATGACAGCATTCCGGAAGATACGGCATACATTAAAGGGTGACTCCCAAGACAAAACAGGAGGATTCTAGGTTCAAGGCTAGCTTGGTTGCATAGTTCCTGTTTCAAAAGCACATCTAGGGAACAGGGTTATGTGGATTATGAACCTTACGGTTTAATTGGGTAACTCCTAGTAGTCTGCTATGTGGAGAAAGAGCAAAAGCCACATTATGAAAAGCCTGAGAGGATGTAAAGTCGGGAAGAAATTGCCATTTTCTTGCACTTGAGGTGTGTTAAAAGCCTTGATACTTGATACATCTTAAAGGCTAAGGAGTACAGTGGGGAATTAAAGGGAGAAACCAAAGTTCCTGTTTGGTCTAAAGCTATATCCTTTTCCAGGTGGGTCTTGATGGTGTCACAGACCCTGAAAATCTTGTTTTGATTCCAGTGAATCTCTTGGGTGGCCAGGTAGGTAGTGTCTCTAGAGAGCAATGTGTGTGGTATTTATTTATTGAGAGGGTCTTATTGCCTAGGGCAGCATGGAATGCAAGGCTGACCTGAAACTATGTAGCTCAGTCACCATGACCTCATATTCTTGCCCCTCCTGCCTCAGCCTTCTGAATACTGGCTTTATTATAATACTGTATACCTGAGATTACAGCTCTGTGCTACTACCTTCAGTGTTACTTAAAACTACTTTATTGGCTATGATTGACACTAATAAAACTATGTTTATTTAACATGTAATTTGATGAGTTTGGAGACTTGACTATAGTTACTTTTTGTATTTGTTTGGTTTGAGTGCTAAGGATTGGTCCTAAGGCATCACTCATGCCAAGCAAATGATCTGTCACTGAACTGCATCCTAGTCCCTACAGTAATTTGTTTTTAGAGCCCTTGCTGACCTGGAACTTGGCCTGCCTCTGCCTCCCAGGTGCTGGGATTAACCTACAGTAATTTTTAATTAGGAAGCATCCTTGGGTCATTGAAGTGTGGTATTTGGGTTCCTGAGTTGAGGGTATGAGTTTCTAAGAACTTAAAGAAGTTTGTTTTGTTTTGTTTATTTGTTTTTAAGACTGGGTCTCACTATGTAGCCCTGGATAACCTGAAACTTAACAGAGATCCTCCTGCTTCTGCTCCCCCAATTTTGGGAGTAAGGTCATGTGTCATCACTCCCAGTTTGTAAAGAAGCTATTAATCTAATTGTAAACTGTAGAAAGTCAGGAGTTTATAGTAGCCAAGGTCTCTACAACTGAACCTATGATCGCTACCCTTCTTTCCCATAGTAGCTGGGATAAGAGGATGTATGCTCAAAGGATGTCAGGAACAATGTCCCTGCTACCTCTGAGAAGTTAAGAGCTTTTACTCTTCCCTTGGGGTGTGGGTAAGTAGGAGGATATTAGGCCTGCAGGGATGGATAGGCTAAGGTTAGTCTAAATGAATGCAAAGGACTTCTAGAATCTAATGTGCGGCTTGGACGTAGTTCCCTCCTTTTTAAGTTTTAATATTTTTAGTTATGCATAGTATATGTATATGTCTGTGTGAGTGTATGTGAGTGTAGTGCTCCTGTAGGCCAGAAGGAGGCATCAGGTTCCCCTAGAATTACAGGTGAGTTCTGATACCTAATTGAACTTAGCATGCAAGCTCAGTAGGTGCTCTTAAGTGCCTAGCCATCTCTCCAGCCTCTATTTCCCTTTTTCTTTTCTCTGACATCAAAAATCTTTTAAAGATGAATGTGATGGGTTGTGCCTGTAATCCTGGCTTTAAGAGACTCAGACAGGAAGACTGTCTTAAGTTCAAGGCCAGTCTGAGCTACATAGGGACTGCTACGGAGCAAGAGCCTGTCTCAACACACACACCAAAACCAACCAACCAACCAAAGCTGGATGTGGTGTTGAATGCTTCAAATCCCAGCATTTGGGAATAGCAAGAGGGATAGGAGTTCAAGGCCATTAGCTAGTCCCTTTTCTGTTGCTGTGAAAAGACACCCTGACCAAGGCAATTGTTATAAGAGGAAAAAAAAAAGCATTTTAATGTGTGTGTGTGTGTGGAGGGGTTGCTTGCAGTTTCAGAGGTTTAGTCTGCTATCATAGTGAGAGGCATGGCAGCAGACATGGTGCTGGAGAAATATTTGACAGCTGCATCCTGAACCACGGGCAGAGACACAAACACTGAGCATGGCATGGGCTTTTGAAACCGCAAAGTCCACCCCAGTGACACATTTCCTCCAACAAGACCACACCTTCTAATCCTTCCTAATAGTGGCACTTCCTGGTGACTAAGCATTCAAATATATGAGTCTATGGGGGCCATTCTTATTCAAACCACTACAGTTGGATTGCCCTGGGCTACTTGAAAAAAGACCAGGCCCGGGTGTGGTACACACCTTTAATCCCAGCACTTGGAAGGCAGAGGCAAGCAGACCGTCTAGTCTATGTAGCGAGTTCCAGGCCAACCAGGGCTACATAGAGGAAAAAGAAACTATAAAAACAGAACAACCTCCCTACCACCACCACCAGAAACCTACACACATTCGAAAGACCCTGGGACATCTTGGTGCTTGTAGGCAAGCTTGTCAATATGAAGGAAGGAAGTCTTCTGTATCTCTAGGCACTTAACTGGAAGTGTGGCCCAGGGAAGTGGGTCCAGAAGGATTGTGTGAGGAGGCCAGTCTCCTCTCTGGGTGTTGTTCCACCCACAAAAAGAGGCGGAGCTGCTAATAGTAAGCGTGTCTGCAGTGTGTGTCCCGGACATTGAGCTAAGTATCCCTCCGCCTTAATTCCTTTTTCCCAGTAGCACTGTGGAGTCCTTACATTATCTCTTTTACAGAACAGGAAACAGACTAGAGGTTTGCTTTCGTAGGATTTAGCCGAATAGTGTACCTCTTCTGTTTTACGTTAAGGTTGGCGAGATGGGGTGGTGTGAAGCAGAAAAAGTGTCTAATCGGTTGCTGTTTTTCCTGGTACTGGTGATCAAATCCCAGGGCTTTGTGCTTGCTATTTAAATATTCTATGTCTGAGGTTCTATCCTTTCAACCTGAGGTGGGGGGGAAAAAAGGAAAAGGTTTGGTTTTGACTTAATAGTACTAGACTTAATAGTACTAGAACAGGCTGGCCTCAAACTCAGAGAGATCTTCCTGCCTCTGCCTCTGGAGTGGTGGAATTAAAGTGTCACCATGCCCAGCTGCAACCAAGATTTTGAAGGTTGAGTTCTGGGTCATGTCTGTGTCTCAGAAGTAGAGGAACCTAGTGATTGAGTCAGGTCGTCTGTTTTGAGCTGATGGCAACCTGAGACCTGGCAGTGGAAGATGAGACGTCAGTTCCAGCCAAAAGCTTTATTTTATCATACATGTGCAAAAAGCTGTATTTTATTATACGTTTGGAATTGCCATTGTCTGGGAATAATGGAGATGACTCAGTTATTTTAAATTCTCTACAGGAGTCATAACCCTTAGTCATCTATACATGGGGCTTTCATACCCCATTGCCACAGACCACTGTGAGCATCTTAATTAAAGAAATGAATGGTCTTGCTCTCAAGTGACTACTGCCATTCTAGAGACATTCTCTTGGGTCTCCTTACCTCTTCCTTCCCAGTATGTGGGCAGCCTGGTTAGTTTGCTTCTTAGTCAGCTTCTAAATCCCAATCAGTGTTTGAAGATGCTGGTTTACCCCATCTCCTCGGTAGGTGTTGCTAAGTTACCTAAGTAGGGCCACAGCATGGGCTTTTTCTGTTCTAAGCCACTTTTCCCATTGGGTCCTGGACAGATGGAGAGGGAGGGAGAAATCAGTCCCTGGTTCAGGGCTACCCAGAACTGAGCTAAATTGCTGTGTGGTATCATGACCTGGCAGTTGCTTGGCAGTAGTCACATTGAATTGCATACCAGCTGTCCATGATCTGACACTCTTTGCCATATGAATGCTTAGTCACCAGGGAGTAAGTAGAACTCTTTGATAAGATTAGAAAAGTATTAGGAGATACTTGGCCTTATTGGAGGAAGTATGTCACTGAGGTGGGCTTCGAGGTTTTCAAAAGCCCATATCCATCCCCATGTTTCTCTCTTTTGTGATCTGTGGATCAGGATGTAGCTCTCAGCTACTGCCCCAGTGCCATGTGTGTTGCCATACTCCTGACATGATGGTAATGGACTAAACCTCGGAAAATGTAAGCAAGCTCCCAATGAAATGTTTTCTCTTATAAGAGGTGCCTTGGAACTCAGCAATTAAAAGAGTACTGCCTATTCTTCCAGAGGTCCTGAGTTCAAATCTTCCAGCAACCATCTTTAATGGGGTCTGCCAGGCAGGTGTACACAAAACTCATATACATAAATAAATCAAAAAAGTTGCCTGTCTGGTTGTGGTGTCCCTTCACAGCAATAGAAAATGACTAATACACCAGGCTTACAGGTAAGTGATAGGTCATGGTCGCTGATCACACAGCTGCAAGAGGAAAGGGGAGGTAAGTGGACTTGGGAAAGTCCAGGGAGCATGGCCTCTGGTTTTGCCAGGAGCCTTGTGGCCATCACATCTGTCTCCAGCACCCTGCCGTAGAACCTACTTTGCACAGCCTGGCGTGTCTTGCCAGCTCCAGTTTTCTAAATGAAACCTAGGTCAGTGCACATGACAAGCTTTGACTGTGTTCATAGAACATGAAGCCTTCTGTCCTCCTGGGGCTAGGAATAGCTCAGAGGATGAAGTCTGAAGCCTTGCTTAGTACTTTACATATGTGTTTCTCCCCTTAGGTAACTCACTATCAGCCTAGCTTGATTGTTCTCAGTCTCTGCCCTTCCCGCTCCTATCCATAGTCAGTGCTTTAGGGAAGAACCCCAAACTTTTCAAGCAATTTGGACTTTATAACCCCAGCTCTTGGCTACAGGCTATCTAATTCCTGAGCTGGTTTGTCTAAAATGGGGGCCCATACCTGTTTCACCCGCTACATCAAAAGGAGTGTCAAGCTTATAAGCCCGTGGTTGGTTCATATAGATGAGTGTAACTACAAAGTGTGGCTCAGAATACAACCTCAAAGCCAACCTCTGATGACATGTAATTGGGAGCTGGAATTTGCTGGGTGGTCAAAATGATAGGACAGACACTGAGCCCCCAGGTCTGATTCAGTGATGGTGATCAAAATGCTGAGGGATTACGTGTCATTTGGTCAAGAACACCTGGAAAATCATCTGGTTGGTGTGTGAGGGAGCCAGTGAGCTCCATGTAGGAGGCAGAGGAAGCATGTCCTCAGCATTGGACTCCAAGCAGCCTGTGTCTCTAGCTTCACAGCCACTGCCTACCACAGTGTGCTGCTTGCTCTTTCCCCGTGTCCTTGATTAGTGCCTTATAAGTCCTGGGTCTGTAGGCCATGTTGCTACATTCCACCCACCCCTCGTCAAGGGCCTTCTTTTCCTGGGAGGGGTGAGAGTAACCTGCCGTGCCAAGCCCAAGCCTAGGACCCAAGCAGACTCCTCCTCCATTCTGGGTCTCACTAAAGAAAAACGCCACTGAGATCAGAGTGTGGCTACCTTGAGGTTTCTACCTGGCAACCTCAACATTGGCCTGGCAGTGACCCCATCCCCTTCATAGCCCTGGGCCCAATGTGGCCTGAAGGCACACTGCCTGGCTTTTGCCTTAGTCTCAGTTTTGCCTTCTCTGTCCTGATGTACAAACAAACCCCTTTGCTCTCTTGTGGGCAGAAGGAAGCACCGAGGCTTTCAGGAGAGGGATAAAGGACAGTGCTTGCATCTTCAACTGAGTCGATTGTTTGTTTTGAGACAGTCTGTCTGTAACCCTGACTGTCCTAGAACTCTGTGTAGACCAGGCTGGCCTCAAAAAGAGTGCTGGCCCTTAACTTTTGAGTCTTAATTACCTTCTCTTCTCCCTCCCTTTATAAAAGGAGTATAGGCAGGTGGTTCTTTGCCGCTGTGCTTGCTGCTCTATTTGCAGTGTGTATACAAAGTCTGGTAACATAAATTCGGTAGTACATACTGTTAGTGGACAGGCTGTACCACTAGCCTGCCTTTCAGGGTCTTAGCAACCTCATGTCATCACCTGCCAACACTGCCAGGTGTGTGCCAGATAAAAGGATCCCACCAGCCCCCACTCTCTCAATCTTTGTCTTTCTTTTGACCACTAGATCTCTCTGTCCCCATGTTTTCTCTGTCCTTTTCTAGCCTCATGGCTTTGTCCCTGTCTGCCTGCCTGCCTGTCTCCATGTTTCCATGTCCAATCATCTGCTCCCTGGCTCTTCTCCTTTCCATTCCCCCAAATAAACTTCCTTATACCAGATAGGTTGTGTGGTTGCTTAATCATTATTATAACACATACCTGTTGCCCTAGTTGCCTTGAGAGGCAAGAGAGGAGAATCATTGAGACAGCTAGATTCTGTACCTTGCTGGGAAGAATGGTGACAGACCAGCTACAAAGGAAAAAGGAAAGGAAAAGTTTTGGTTTTTAGAATGTTGCCCTGTGGGGGAACTGTTCTTTATAGCTGAGATAGGAGGGAAGGCCACTTGTCCTAGTTGGTGATAGGGTCTGGGACTTCACTTCTGATAACTGTTAAAGGTTTTCCTGGATTTCTAAGTCTGGTTGGCAGTTGCCTTCTGATCAGGAGGGTTAGGGTTAGCCTGAGTCCAGTGTCTTGGTTCTCAGTGGAGTCTCCCTCATGGTGATCACATCCCAGGATTATGATGGCATCTTTGTAAGGATGTTGAGTATTTTTATGTGAAGAAAACTTGCTCTGTATGTAGCCTGCAGCCATTGTGCTCTGAGGGGGCTCTGCATCTGTTCTGGCAATTAGAGAATCTGTGGAAGACACTGCTGCGCACATAGAGGGTGGAGGTGGCAATTCTGATTTTACCTCCCACCTCATCTATTCACAGGTTCTGATTATGTAGTTGTGGCTGGGTTAGAGCTTGCTATGTAGACCACTCTGGCCTGGAACTCAGAACGATCCACCTGCTCTTCCTCCCCAGCACTGGAATCAAAGGTGGAATCTGGGTACTACCAGACCCAGATTTACACTGTCTTAGAACTCCCAGGCTGGTCTCAAATTCAGGTGTGAGCTACAGGGGCTTCCTGACTCCTTTCTCTTTTATACCAGTTCTGTTGAGGATAACCACAGCATCACCCCTAACACCCTAGTGTTCTGCAAGGTATTGTTTCTCTCTTCTTTGGTCAAAAGCCAAAAGCAACCTGTCCCTGGATGCCTATAGCTGCTTTCCACTGGGGTTTAAGGAGACTGGCATTAGATCAAGGTCTGGAAGTGGGCATTGACTCATGAGCCAAGCACTTGGGGACCTTAAAGCCACATGTGCAGTGGCTGCCAGCAGCTTACTGGACCCCTGGGTCCTGGTTTTCTCATCTAAAAATACAGTATCTTCCAGCTCAGATATTCTTTATTTAGGTTACTGCTGAGGACTAAGAGTGGGGGAAGGATGTAGGAAGGGCTTACAAGAGTCTTGTTTTTCTCAGTTTGGATTTCCCTCCTCTCCCTTCCCCCTGGTTAAGTAGTGTTTTCCATCCAGATGACGCTGGGAGCCCTGCCTCCAGCAGTGAGAGGGAGAACTTGAGCAAGAGGTACTTGAACATTGATGGAATGGATGGTTTCAGCCGCAGTTGTATCCAATCTGAATTGTAACTTTAGAGATGCTAAAAGATTTCTGGGGATAGCTCAGTTGGGGAGCACTTGGCTGGAGTGCCCAAAGCCTTGGGTTCAGTCTTCAGGAATGCAAATAGATTACTACACAAAAACAAAATAAATTTACAGAATTTTCTTTTGCTTTTTTAGTTTTTTTTCCTTTAAAAAAAATGTCTTTTAGTTTTCATTTGCGTGCGCGTGGGAGGGGGAAGGGGGGGCTTTCACAACATGTTGGGGGGGGGGTTGCAACAATCAGCCAGGAG
>CM053749.1:50093113-50110752 GCA_028658305.1 Pachyuromys duprasi | reverse complement strand
TTTTAGTCTGTGTTCCAGGCCTACAACTTAAGCCTTTCCCACTTAAGCCTCTTGTATACCACCACACCCAGCTCAAGATTCAGTTTTCAAAATTAGGTTTAGCAGCTGTGATGCACAAATCTGTAATTTCAGCACTAAGGAGGTGGAGACAGGAGGACCAGAAGTTCAGGGTCATCCTCATCTACATAACAAGTTTGAGGCCAGCCTGGGCTACATGAGAATTATATAAAATTATATGTACATACTTATGTACATACATACACATATAGAGAGGGTCTTTCTACATAGTAATTCTGTATATGTATATATAAATTTTATCTCTTCTGTGAGTCAAAGTTTTCCTATACATACAGTCTCCCTGAGTCCCCTCCTGGTGGCAAGGGTTTCTGCCGGCAGGTTGCTGCCTTCAGTGGGTTGGTGAGGTTTCTGAGGTTCAGGGAAGAAGGCTCTACATAGCAATCCCTTGAGTCCCGGCTCTTGTCTTGGCTTTCCCTCACTGGGGTTTGAGGAAGGCTGTTGTTGTCCTTCAGAGTTAGAGGGGTGAGAGGATTTAATGGCCATGGGTGTCACATTGTTTTTGAAAGCAGTGTTTACCCTTCAATTGATAATAAAATGTGGCATTTATGGATCCTATTCTCTTAGCCACAGTAATTGAGTAGCAAGTGCTTAATGATAGGTGTAAAGGAGGTGTTTGTGGGGTGTGAAAAGTTGTGTAGAAAAGAAACTGCATAGTGGTACAGTTGGGAGGTGGAGGCCGATTTGGAGTCCATGGGACCCTGTCTCAGAAAACAAAAGCAGAAATCAGGTTGGCATATTTTTCCCAATCCTGAAGCTTCATTGTCAGCTCTGTCCCTCTGTTACAGAGGAGGAGCACATCTAGTGAGCAGCTAGGTCCCCATACTATTTCTGAGCATAGGTTCTCCAATGAAGAGGACCTCCTTCTCCCCACCTCCCCTTTTAGGACCCCTTTTTGAGCTCCTAAGACAAGGGAAGTCTGAGTAGCTGCTGTTTGAACCATGGCCTTTAGGCTGCTTCCTGTATCTGCCTGGCTGATAGAAAAGGCCATGCCTTACCTGGAAGCTGGTTTCATACAAGCTGAATTTGTGCTGTTAGGCAGGCACTGTGTGTGTGTGTGTATGTTGGGGGTGGGTCATTGTCAATATTTTGTTACTGAAAGCTTGTTTAGTCTTTCTGTTTTTGAGACAGGGTTTCTCTGTGTAGCCTTGGCAGTCTTGGAACCGACTATGTAGACCAGGCTGCCCTTGAACTCCAGATCTGCCTGCCTCTGTCTCCAGAGTCCTGGGATTAAAGGCATGTGACAATACTGCCTGCCTTTTTTTTCCTTTTAGAAAGATTTACTTATGTATATGTATGGGTGTTTTGTCTGCATAAACGTTTGCACACCACACTGGGACTACAGCTATATAGACAATAGTGAGCCACCATGTAGGTATTGTGAATTGAACTCAGGACCTTTGGGAGAACAGCCAGTGTTCTTAACTTCAGAGCCATCTCTCTAGCCAACAGCTGTGCATTTGTTTGAAGGAAGATCTTCATTAGGTGTGAGTGGGCTTGTTAGAGCACTTCTAGTTTTCTTTAGAAAGTGAACCATAGCCAGAGCTGGTGGTGCACATCTATAATCCAGAGCTTAGGAAGTGGAGTCAGAAGAATCGGAATTTAAGTCCAGACTAAGGTGGATGATGCCTTATCTCTAATCAATCAATCAGTCTTGACTTCTGACCAGAAAGGCTACATACAACAAGAAAAGGACACCTTCTTCTGGGCCTGGTTCCCCTGTGCCAAGGCATTAGACATTGTGGTCAAGAATCTCCTTTTACAGGCATGGTGACACATACCTTTAATTGCAGCACTCTGAAGGCAGAGGCAGGCAGATCTCTGAGTTCAAATCCAGCCTGATCTACAGAGCTAGATTCAGGTCAACCAGGGCTACACACAAACCCTGTTTAAAACAAAACAAAACATCTGTTTACCAGAAGAGGAGTAGTTTCCACCCTCAGGACCTTAGGATGGGAACTGCCTGGGTTCCTGTATACATTATGTATATTGAGAGTGAGGCTAGCACTGGCTGGAAAGAACCTAAGAGTATATAGGCCCTTCTGTCTGAGGGACAGTAAAGGCCTAAGAGTCCCAAGAAATTGGGCATCAAACCACAGCCTGTATGTGGACTTTGCAGGTGGAAGCTGGACTTCACTCACTGCCACACTCCCAGGGTCTGTAGAGCAAAGTTCTACAGACTTTGTAGGCTTTGGGAGTCCCGGAGTGTATGAACAGGAATGAAGTTTGGGGGGTGCTGGTCCTTTCCCCTGGACAGGCCTGGGACCTCCAGCAAGTCCGTTGTGCTTGTGGATGATGTAGAAGCTGTGTAGACCTGTCTCTGGTGTCTTGTATAGGAACATCTCCCTGAGCAGGTTCCACGTGGAGAGTTGTTTCTTGACATGCACTATCTAAGGGTTCTCCATCCCTCTCCCTATAATCACCCCTCCACCAACTGCAAACCTACATTTTAGCTGTACTGAGGATGTGACCATGGACCTAGTTGTATCTGCTCTTACTTGCCCTGAAGGTGTCTTGTAAAAGTGATGTAGTTGTGCTTTACCTTTCAGGACAGAAAGGAGACCATCCTTGAGTTGTGTTGCTGCTTCTCTAGAAGAGGTGTGTGGGAGAGAGTCCCAAGAAAACAAGTGTGGAATCTTCTGCCTTCCCTAGGGATTGTATAAACCACTCTTTATGCTCTCTTCAAATAATGTTAAGGGATGCATTTGTGTGTGTATTCACTTGTTATCAGCCTGTGGAATAGGTAGGCCATGAATTCTTTGGTATAGGCGTACTTTTTAAAACACTTTTATTTACATTCTTATATCTTTTTCTCCCTCCTCCACCTCAGTCCATTCTAACACCCTAACACCAGGTAGAGAAACGGTTAGTGGGAGTACCAGTTCTCTTAGCTGCTTCCTGCTGCTCAGGGTGGTTGGGTTCCTTGGAAACAGTCCAATCCTCGTTTCAGATCTTCAACTTCTTGTCTCACAACAGCAACCAAGAGCAGCTAGGGGGGAGCAGGAGCATCCTTGTTCTTTCTTGGCCCCACAATCTGCTACTGTGGACCATCTGAATCAGTCCCACACATGGGACCAAAACAAAAACATGTTTATACCCACATTTTCCCCTTTTGTTTTTAAAAAAGACTTTTCTTTTAATATAAACAAAACTTTCTGTTGCTTTCTTAAAAGGAGATAATCAAGGAACCATACCCTTTTGGATCAATAATTTCTTTTATAACCTGATGATGTTTGGCTGCTCTTGTCTGGATCGGCTCATGCTTTTTGCTGTTGAGCCTCCAGCTAGGTTCCTAATGGCCAGAAGTTACCTAGGCAGTCTTGCAGAGAACCCAGTGCTACCAGGAATGGCTCCTTCACTTCTCTGGCAGAACCTACGGTATTTCTGAGTTAACATGCCAGCCATTTTAAGCTCTGAGGCAGCACTGAGTATTTCCATATCTAAAACTTTTGGTGGCTACTGGGAAAGCTAATGCTGTTAATCTCTTAACCTGAGGCTGCTCCTTTGGCAGCTTGTTTGCTCAAGATTAACCTGTTTTCTTGAAACAGGTTAATTTTTGCCTTTAACCTTTTCTGCCTGTACAGCCTTCTGCTCCTCTAGCTCCCCAGCCTGTCCAGAGGCTGTGGGAACTGGACACCGAAAGTGTGCGGAACAGGGCTGGGCGGCAGTTGTAGAGAATTCCAGCCCTTAGTTACCAGGTAGTATCCCTTTACCAATGATACTTTATGCTTTCCAAGCATTGATCTTTTTTTGGTGTGACATCAACTAGCTGTTGGTGCTGAATTCTGGTCTGCATTCGGCCTCTCCTGATGGCCCAGGTACCCTGAGGCTGGCACGAGAAAAGTATGATTGGAGGAATATGTCCCATGCTAGCCTGAGATGCAAGACCGTGGTTCAGCTATGTGTCCTGAAGTTTCCAAACTGTCATCAGCAGCTGTGTTGTCATACTTATTTTCCTCTTACCTGTTAAATGAAAGAGTTGAACTAATGATCTCTTTGGTGCTTTTAACCTGAAGTATTTATTGCTTCCTCTGGGGAAGAGAAGCTAAAGATTCCAATGACTGCCTAAGGTCATCTTATCCACATTGCCAGTTCTAGATTGACCTGGACCTGATCTAGCCTCACCAGAAAAGATCGCTCTTGGTAGTTGACAGGTAAGAGTTTGTGGAGGTAAATTATTTTATGCCCTTTGTTGAGCTATGTAGGCGTTGAGTAAGGAGAGCTTTTGGTCTTGGAGGTCAATGGTATCTGTGCCAAGGATTGAAACATTCAGAAAGATACAGCAGTTTCCCTAGGCCAAAGCCTAGTGTCATTTTGCCTTGCCTGGGCCATGTCTGGTCTCTGGTTACGTTTCTTTAGAGGAGCTGAATATGGAGGGAGATCTTGAGTGAGAGGGCCTGAGTAGAGGCTTTGAAAGGTGGACAAGTGTTGAGGCTTCTTTCTTGTCTCTAACGCTTTGTGTAGTTGGCATGCTAGAACAGCTCAGAGCAATGCAAGGCAAGGGTACCAAGGGCCATGGCAGGACTTCAGGGAAGGAATGGGCAGTGAGGAAACCCAGCCTAAAGGATGGATGCTCTCTTGCTAATGAAGGAGAAAGGGGCAGGGTGAGAGATGGAGATCTGGAGTGCATGGGCTTGTGTGGGGTCTCATGGTAGAAGCAGGCCACTGGTGGTTCTAGACCCCCTCTTTTGTGTGCTGCTAGCTAGCCTATTGAGCGCATACTTCCCTCTGCCTTTAGTTTGCTGCTTTCTGATTTTTCTTTTGTCTTCACTGGAGTTTGTCATCTGGAGTAAAAAGCTTGGAAAGAGAGATCCAGCTATGGGCTAGTAACACAACTACCTAAGTTGATTGCTCATGGCACAGACAGTAGTCTAAGTACCTGGGTTTCGCTCAGCTCTGTTCCTTGGTGAACCAAGTTGCTTGCCTTATATAAGTTAGCAAATCTGTTTGTGGTGGTGTATACCTAAAATCCCTATCCCTGGGGAACTAACACTGGAGTACTGCTGTGAGCTTGGAACCTAGCTGGGCTATACAGTGAATTCAGGATCATCCCTAGATACATATTGAAACCCTGTTTCAAGAAAATCAATGAGGGTGTGGAGGTGGTGCATGCCTTTAATCCCAGCACTTAGGAGGCAGAGGCAGGCAGGTCTCTGAGTTGGAGGCCAGCCTGGTCTAGAGTGAGTTCTAGGGCTACACAGAGAAACCCTGTCTTGAAAAAGCAAACAGAAAAGAAAAACCACAAGACAAGTTATTGATCCTTTCTCATCTTACTGTCCCTCTCTTAACAATGGTGATAGAAGAATGTAATTGTCTGAGGTGGAGTGTTCATGTCAGACTTCCTGTGATTTGATCAGACTTCTGACTTCTGCAAAGGGCCTGTGGCCTACAGATGGGACCACTCGCCTAATCCATAACTGCTTTGTTTCTGTCAGGGTAGTCAGGGACATGCTAGGAACCATGCTGTAGCCTTTGAGGAGGTTTGGAATGTAAATAATGGAAACCAGAAGAAACTGCCGTGTGGCCCAGAGAGAAGGCTGGAAAGGAGGATCTGAGTTGGAGATGAGGAAAGATCCCAGAGCTCATGCCCCACTCCCACACTGAGCAGGAAACATTGTGCTGAGAACTTGCTATTTAAGGGGCCTCAGGGGAGGTCTGGCCAAAGAGTCATTTGAGGGAGGGATTAAAATTAGCCTGGGCTTACATGGGCAGGCTCTGGAGAGGGCTGAGACAGAAGTTTCTGGCTGCTCTGGGAAGGAAGACAAGATGACTTTTGGGGTCCCCTGGGCAGGCAGGTTACACTCGCAGTCCCATCTGCTGGGACAGACCCTTAGCTGTACTGAGGGTCCTTTCTTGGTGCTCCAAAGCAGGTGTCTTCTATGCCAGGCTGTGTGTCAAGAGAGACTGAGATTTTGAGTCAGTGGTCTTCTGTGTGACCTTAGGTGAATTCTTTGTGCCTGGCTGTCCTGTAGACCAGGCTGGCCTTGAACTCAAAGGGATCCTCCCGCCTCTGCCTCCTGGGTGCTAGGATTAAAGGTGTGCATCACCACCATCTGGCATTTGTACACTTTAAGCCTTGCCAGCAAAAAGCATTAAGGCTCCAGAATCTAAGAGCACAAGTTAACCCAGCCAGGAGCCTCAGCTGTTTCCCAAAGGAGCTGCCAAGAACAGGGCAAAGGGGGCATCATGGGGGGGTGGGGTGCAGAGCTCCAAGGCCTGGGAAATGTAAACAGCTGTCTCCCAGGTAAAAATTGTAATGATATATAGAAGAATGAAGATATTTTTTATATGGCGTTGGAGAAAGAGACAGAAACAGAGAGAGAGATAGAGATGGGCATAGAGGGGGGGGGTACCCAAGACACAGGAAGAGGGAGAGCAGTGAGTGATAGGCTCTGGTCCTTTGTATCTGGTGTGCAGCTAGAGTGTGTCTTATGCAGGTGATTACGCCAGGCTGCTAGGCAACGTAGGAGTGGACCAGTGCATTGGCTTGTGAACAAACATTCCTCCTCTCATGCCCTCTTTTTTTCTCCGTAGGTGTATGTACACACACATACACCACAAGAATAATTCAAAATTAAATAAATGAATGAATAAAAGATATGTTTTTAATGCATCTAAACCAGAAGACTGGGTGGGCAAGATGGTTCAGCTTCTCCCTCTCGGACCCACATAATGGAGGGAGAAAACTGATTCCTCCAAGCTGGTCTTTGACCCACATACATATGTACATTACACACAAATAAAAAAAAAAGCTTGGGGCTGGAGAAATGGCTCAGTGGTTAAGAGCACTGTCTGCTCTTCCAAAGGTCACGAGTTCAATTCCCAGCACCCACATGGTGGCTCACAACCATCTAAAATGTGAAATGATTCCCTCTTCTGGCAGGTGTAAATGCAGATAGATCACTCACATACATAAAATAAATAAATCTTTAAAAAAAAAAAAAGCTCAAAAACTGTAGGCAGGGCATGGTGGCTCGTACTTTTAATCTCTGAGTTCAAGGCATGGCTGGCTTACAAAGTGTTCAGGATGGACAGGGCTGCGCAGAGAAGCCCAGTCTTAAAAAGAAAACAGAAATGCTCCTCTTCCCACCACAGCCCCAGGGGATATGCCTGCCTCAACACGAGGTGCCGGCACCACTTGCCTAGCACAAGCTCTCTGTGATGTACTTGTAATCCTAGTGCCTGGGAGACAAAGGTAAAGGATTGAAAATTCAAGACTAATCTGAGCATTTTAGCAAGCTGCTGTCTCAAATAAAAGATTTCTTAAAAGGCTAGAAATTGGCTGGGCATGGTGGCAAATTCCAGCATCAGGAAGGCAGAAGCAGGAGGATCTCTTGAGTTCAAAGCCAACTTGGTGTACATAGAGAATTCCCGAACAGCCAGGGCTCTGTAAAGAGAACCTGTCTGAAAACAAATACACACAAAACTAAGAATTATAGCTCAGTGTTAAAGTGCCTGCCTATTCTGTACAGGGTTTTAGTACCACAAAAACAAATACATAAAACAGAAATAGAAGTTAGGTAAGGTAAATGGTTCTACCGATTCTCTCAAGTACCCTCTCTGTGGTTCAGGAGGCCAGGCCCAGGACAGAGGCTGGTATTTAGCTCTGACTCCATTACCAACGGGTAACCACGAGGAAGGCACTCATTACAGCATCAAACCCTTTTTTGGCAGGATTTCACTTTTCAAGACTCAACACACGGGGCTGTGGAAGCAGTGGGCAAACATTTTGCCCTGCATACTTGAGTACTAAAGTTAGGATCCCAGAGTCCACACAGAGAGCCAGGCCAGGGTTGGAGAAGTATCACAGTGGTTAAAGGCACTGTGTGCGCTTTCAAAGGACCTGCGTTCAATTCCCAGCACCCACGTGGTGGCTCAAAAAACATCTGTATCTTTAGTTCCAGAGGATACAACACCCCATGCTGGTCTCCAGGGATGCCTGGCACCAGGCATGCATGTGGTGCATATATACCATACGCAAGCAGAACACCCATACACATAAAAAGTTTAAAAACTCCAGGTGGTGCGTTCCTTTAATGCCAGCATTTGGGAGGCAGAGGCAGGCAAATTGGTGAGTTTGAGGCCTATTTAATCTGCATTTCAAGTTCCAGGACAACTAGGGCTGCATAGAGAATCTTTCTGCCAGCCTTTAATCCCATTTCAATAATTGTTTTATCTTCAGCTTGTTACCTGTTCCTGTATGCAGTGAACTTGTAGTTTGTTTTGAGACAAAGCCTCTTGTAGCTGGGGCTGGCCTCAAGCTCTTGTTGCCACAGTCGACCTTGAACTCCTGATCCTGTTGCCTCTACCTCCCAGGTTTGGGGATTACATGTGAGTGCCACAGACCCAGCTCAGTAAATTTGGTTTGGTTTTTCTTTTTTTTTTTTTTTTTCTTTTCTTTTTTTTTTTTTGAGAGAAGATTTCCCTGTGTAGCCCTAACTGTCCTTGAACTCAGAAGTCTTCCTGCCTCTGCTTTCCAGGGATGGGACTAAAGGTGTGTGCCTCCACACCCAGCTAAGTTTAGTAAATTTTTAATAGCATTTGCTAAGAGCTACCTAGGTTTAGAGACAAGATTACAAATCATTCCCAGCCACTCTGGAGTCTAGTTTAGAAAACAAAAGCAGCAAGGAAGTAGCAGCCCTCCCCACCCCACCCCCACGTGCACCTGCTTTCCAGAGCACAAGAAAAATTCCTGTGCGTCTTTGACTCTCCAAACCAGAGTTTTTCCATCAAGGGCTTATGAGTATTCTAGCAAAATAAAAGTTTATTTATTTTAAGATTTATTTGTGTGTGTACATGTCATGTCACGTGTGTGAATCTGTGTCCATGAGTGGTGACCAGAAGAGGGTATTAGTGTCCTCTGTCACGCTCCGCTTCTGTCCGCACCTAGGCTGGAAGCTAGCCAGTTCAGTACCCTCCTGTCACCATATCTCAGACCTGTAGTGGCAGGTGCTCTTGGGCTGTCCAGCTCAGTATGTGGGTACTCAAATCCAAACTCTGGTTCTTAGGACTGTGTAGGAAGTACAAAACCGTAACATTCTTTTAAAAAGGTTCATTTATTATACAGTATTCTGCCTGCATGCAGACCTACACATTAGAAGAGGGCACCAGCTCTTATTATAGATGGTTGTGAGACACCATGTAGTTGCTGGGAATTGAACTCAGAACCTTTGGAAGAAGAGCCAGTGCTCTTAACCTCTGAGACATCTCTCTAGCCCCAAACCACAACATTTTTACATGCTCATTTATGGAATGAGGTATTCTCCTTCAGGTGGGGCAGGATGGGATGGTAGTCTTTCTTTGGTCTGGGAAAGGGTGGTACATTTACGAACGGGGGCTCTTCTGCCTTGCCTCTGTTGTCTGTAGATATGCTCAGAGCGGTTGCGTGAAGTTTAAAGGACACTTTCACACGTTCAAAGCTATGAAACTGCACATGTAAAGGAGGCGTGGGATATACTCGGTTTCTCTGTAAGCCCTGCCTCGTGAATGAACAACCCTATCTTTCTTGAACACCCTGACCCTGACCACTGTGGTCTCTGTCTCCAGGTCCGGACACTGTTTGTCAGCGGCCTCCCTGTGGATATTAAACCTAGAGAACTCTACCTGCTCTTCCGGCCGTTCAAGGTGAGTCAGGATCCAGGAGCCCCCAGAGCCCAGAAACAGGGCTAAGCAGCAAGAATGACTCTCTGCTGTATCAGGAACCGAGGTCACAGATTTGGCTCCATCTTTGACGGTTCTGCTGAATCTCGTCTTCTACCAGTTTTTTGGCCCTGCCGAAACTCTGCTTATTCATCTGTAAAGTGGAGACGGTGAGGAATTCTTGAGACTCAGTGTAGCTTTTTTATTTTTGAAGCTGAGGAAACTGGATAAGGCGCTTGTTCTCGAATGACAAGTTAATAGAGGCTCATGAGAGTGCCCAGGGTTCTGCTATACCTTGTGATTCAAAACACAAAGGCAGCAGGAACTCTTTGTCGGTTGGGGGTTGCCTTAGGAGGACTGTGAGAATGCCTCTGGGGATCACCGAGGGAAGATGAGGTTGATGGGGAAGACAGTAATAGTTTCTGACCCCCTTAAATGGCCACCTCTCTCCACAGGGCTATGAAGGGTCCCTGATCAAGCTCACCTCAAGACAGGTAATTTCTCTTCTAGGCTTTTCCTCCTAAGCCCAGGCTAACATGCTGATATGAACTGAAACTTTTTTTCCTACTATTTGAAGGCATCTGAAGACAGAGAACCCTTCCTCGCTGTCTTGCTTCTGTCTTGGCAGAAGGACAGCCTCCACAGCTCTCTCCTCTTCTAGGCAGCTAGGCTTTGTCAGCCTCTGTCCTTTCTGCCTGGCTCTGGCATTCTGGAACCACAGATGGCCTGGACCCAATGGCTAAAGACCCTCCTACCTTTGTGTTCTGAATCATCTGAATCACTGGCTAAAGACAGTAGAGATAGATGATAGCTGGGCTCTGACCTCATGCAGGATACCAGAGTCTTCAGAGGCCACTGGGAGTCTGAAGTTAGAAGTTTTTAATTTTATGTGTGTACATTTACAAAGGCTTCTGGCATTGTGGTTACAGCTCAGTAATAGAGCACTTGCCTAACATGACAGATCTGGTTTAGTCCTTGGTGCTGCTTTAAATTTAAGTAAATAAATATAAGCACCCTACAGAGAAGGTGATATTTAGTGTGGCCCATGGGACCATGCTGTATTGATATCATTCCATACACAGTGTCGTACTCAGAAGGAAGACAACTTGGATGCTTGGGAGTCTTCCAGACATACTTTAGGGAGGTTATGGGCAAGAGCTTTATTTCTTCTGTATTCTCTAACCAGCAGATCAAATACTATTTCTAATTAGGTCACTTTAAAAATTTTGGGTACTGGAGGTTGTAGGGAGTCGTGTCAAGCAGAAGGCCTTGGACATACTAGGCAAGTGCTAGACCTGGGGTGCAGAGAGGTAAGGCAGGGAAAGATGCAAAGCTGTTCTCTCTTTCTTCCTACTAGCCTGTTGGTTTTGTGATATTTGACAGCCGAGCAGGAGCAGAAGCAGCCAAAAATGCATTAAATGTGAGTAACAGAGTACATGCCTTTCTCTGACCTGCAGACATCTGAAGCAGTGATTGTCCCTGTTCTGTCCACTGCAAATCTTCCCTTTACTTCCCCCAATAAACACGTGGATTTTTATTTTCTGCCCATCCCAAGGCAGAATCTTTGGCTGCCTGGTTTGTGATGCGTGTCCTTACAAGCTCAGCCTCATTCCCTGTGCTACAACCTGAGTGCAAAGTCTTACGGGCAAGCTTGCTTTTGGGCCCCCTGTATTGATGGCAGTTAACAGTATGGGTCCTGTATGAGTTTCTTTTTCTTCCCATTTAGGGTATTCGCTTTGATCCGGAGAATCCACAGACCCTGAGGCTAGAGTTTGCCAAAGCCAACACCAAGATGGCCAAGAGCAAGCTAATAGCAACACCAAATCCCACCAGTGTTCATCCTGCCCTAGGAGCACATTTCATTGCACGGGACCCTTGTGAGTGGGGCTCTGAGCTTCCTTTGTCTGCCCTTTAAGTTGGTCCAGGCCAGCAGGCTCTTGTTAAGCTCTCTATATTCAGATCCTGAGGAAATCAGCCATGTCTTCTCTTCTGGGGCTGTCTTTTTTTTTTTTTTTTAATTGATTTACTTACATCTGGATCATAGTCCCCTCCCTCATCTCCTAGTCCCACTCTCCCCCTATCCCTGTCTCCTATTTCCCAGAAAGAGGAAGCCCGTCTGCCCTACCAACTGACCCCAGCCTATCAAGTCTCATCAGGACTGCCTACATCCTCTTCCTCTGTGGCCTGGCAAGGCGGTCCCATCAGGGAGAAGTGTTTTGGGAGCAGGCAACGGAGTCCATGTCAGGACTGCTCCCAGTAGTAGGGGACCCATTTGGAGACTGAGCTGCCTATGGGCTACATCTGAGCAGGGGTCCTAGATCCTCTCCTTGCATGATCCTTGGTTGGTGCATCAGTCTGCACAGGCCCCCACTGGATTCCAGGGCCGCCTTTGACCCACAGCCACTGCCAGCCTTACCAGCCTACTTCTTCCTCTGCAGCCTTTTCAGACTCGAGGCTGGGCCCTTAGGCTCTCATGGCTACACTCTTTCCTTGAAGCCGATCTGTGATTTTTCTTGTTTGATATAGGCTACCTCTGGCCTGCTTGAGAGCTCCTAGAAATAGGGTATTCACTATGCCAAACAAGTTCACAGGGTTTCTTTTTCTGGTCTGGAGAAGGCGAACTATGGTTCAGTTACAGTGCTGGGTCCCCTTTTCTGTTTGGGCAGTGATGGGAGGGAAAACCAGTGTTCTGACTATGGAGTCTGTTGTCTCCTGTTTTAGATGACCTGATGGGGTCTACTCTGATCCCTGCATCCCCAGAGGCCTGGGCCCCTTACCCTCTCTACACCACAGAGCTGACCCCAGCCATTTCACATTCTACGTTCACCTACCCAGCTGCCACTGCTGCCGCCGCTACCTTACATGCTCAGGTAAGCCATTTGGGGTGGAGTAGAAAGCTCAAGCTGAGCTGCCTACCTTGGCATAGGCTGCTCTTGTCCTGGGGCCTGCAGGAAACTGTTATCCTCTGTCAGGATTGGTAGCGCATGTCTATAATCAACTTTTAAAAGGTTTCTATGCCTCAGTTACTACTCTGTAAAATGAGAATAATATACTTTGCCTTTGGATTGTTCAGAGTTCGATAGTAACACAGTGAAGACCAAAACTTTGTCTGGATAGTTTAGGACTCCTGTTTAATTACATTGATGGGTATCTCTTGTATGCAGAGATCAATTAATTTTAAGACAACTTTTGGGAATCAGTTCTGTACTGTGTGGATTGTAGGAATCAGACTTAGTTCACCTGCTTGACAACAAGTGCCCTTACCACGGAGCCATCTTGTCAACCCTATCTTTTGGTAGATTTTGTTTGTTTGACTATTTTGTTGGTAGAAATATTTATTTAGGTTTTTCAACAAGTGGTAGGGTGGGCAACTCATGTAGCCCAGGCTGGCCTTGAGCTTCTGATACTCCTGCTGGGATTGCCAGTTGAGGACTAGGCTGGAGGGGAGGGGGGGAGTCAGGGGCAGTCTTGAGCCCACCCCAGCCTCTGATCAGAGAAGTCACCAAAAACTGAATCTTGAAGTAGCCATCCAGCATGGGGAGGAGCACTTGGAGGTGGCTATTTGGTCTTGACCTGGGACCAAAGGGAATATGAAAGGGAATATGGGGAAAGGACAGGAAAAGCTTGGGAGGGAGAGTTCACAGGAAGCAGGACTAGGCACTTTGCCTGGAATCTGAGCACACATCCACCTCTAAGTCTTTTGAGGGGCTTCGGGACACAGAGATTGGCCTAGTTGCTGCGTGGAAAAGTCAGGTCAGGTGCCACTATCTTAGCAGGTTTACCCCAACAGGGAAGTCTGTCATGCAGGTTTTGATTGTACTGGACCAAATTCATCCGACGTACCTGACATCTTCCAGAGGGAAAGGTTTGGGTATTAACACAGAGCTGGAGTAGGAGATGGGCAAGCCTATTCTCTGTGTGCCCTGGAAAGTCTGGATACTCTATGTAGGCTGGCAGCTTTAAAAGCAAGGAGCAGGGACAGGCACCTGCCATTATCCCAGCTCTGCCACCAATTAGCTACATGATCTTCACCTTTGGGCCCATGTGTGCTCATTAGTAAAATGAGAAGGCTGGGCTGGGTCAGGTATGTGGGAGCCAGTGACAGTGAACCCAAGAGAGGCTCCTTGGCTCTGCTAGCTGGGAGTGGGGCCCTGGTACTGGTCCCTGAACTCTATAGTCTCCGACTCCTGTCCTGTGGTCCCCTTCCCAGCTTTCCATGCTCTACTGTCTTCCAACTGTAGTCCAGATCCTGGCTCCATTACTCAACCTCTGTGTGACCTTTGACAAGTTGCTTAACTTTAAATCTCTCCATTTCCTTATTAAATGGTGAAAATAGTACTTATACCTGAAGATGTGCTTCCTCCATTGTTTTTTTTTTTGTGGGGGGGTTTGTTTTGTGTCAGGGTGTCATGTATGTCAGGCTGATTTCTAATTGCACTGTGTAGCCAAGGTGGCCCTAAGCTTCTCATCCCCCTGTCTCCACCTCCAGGGTGCTGAAATTACAGGCAGGCATCACTCTGGTGTTGCGGATGGAACCCAAAGCTTCATGCATACTAAGCAAGTACTGTCAATTGAGCTACATCTCAAGGGTCCCAGTGGCCCCCTCGCCCCCAGTTTTTGTGTGTGTGTGTGTGTATTTTGTTTTTTGGAGACAGGGTTTCTCTGTGTAGCCTTGGCTGTCCTGGAACTCATTCTGTAGACCAGACTGACCTTGAACTCTGAAATTCACCTGCCTCTGCCTTCTGAATGCTGGGATTTGGGCTTTGTGATTTTTGAGACAGGGTCTCATGAAGCCTGGGATGTTGATCTCGTGATCTGCTTCTGTCTTGGAATGCTAGGATAACTCCTGTTCTACCACACCGATCCTTTGATGGAGCATGCTTGCTGAGGCAGGAGGATTATTGTTATTATTGTGTTGCTAGACGCCTGAGCCTTCCTAGGATTGGGAAGGAGGCCACTCTAAAGCACAGTGGTATGTTTTGGAGGCAGAGGCAGACTAGTGACTAAACAGTCTTTAATCTCAGCACTCGGCAGAGGCAGGCGGATCTCTGTGAGCTTGAGGCCAGCCTGGTCTACAAAGTGAGTCCAAGACAGCCAGGGTACACAGAGAAATCCTGTCTTGAAACAAACAAAAAACTAAACAAAAAATTTTTTAATTTACTGTTACTATTTCTATGATACTTGTGTGTAGGCGTGAGTGCTGTGGTGTGTGTATGAAGGTCCCAGAGCGGGAAGAGGAGATGCAGAGAGTGATGAGGTTGCTTTAGAGGAACCACAGGCCACAGGCACGTGACAGACACTTGAGGTGCCCCACAGCACCCTCCCTGAGTACCCCCATTCGTTCACTTGCATTGCTTTTGCATCAGTAGCCTGGCTGTTCTGGGCCCATACGTGCTCCCACTCCCTACCCCAAGACATTCAACTCTGCGGCCGAGAGGAGCGAGTATGGGGAAGGCTTTCAAGCAGCCATCTGAGGTCTCAGCTCCCCTTTCCCAGTTCCCCTTTGGTCCCGTGGGCTCCCAGCCATCCAGGCACTGACTGTCTTGTTACTGCCCCAGCTGGGTGAAGGGTTGGTAGGCAGGGCCCGTGAGGAGATTCTGAGCTTCCTGGAGCCCTGAGCTTGTAAGGTGGCAGCTTCTTCCTCTTGTAATCTTGCTTGTGGATAAGTTCTAGCTTCTAGCCTGTCATCCAGCTAAGGGTATCCCCAGTCCAGCAGAGGGCCAGGGGAACTTCCTGCTTTACTGCTGTCAGCCAGGAGAAGGAAGAACCTGCCCTGCTATGTGCTAGGTTTGCAAGTATGAGGGTAATCAGCCTCTAACGTCTCATCACTATCCATCTTGGGAAGATGTGATAGCCCATACTATAGGCAGCACCTAGAGCTGGGAGTGGTACAGGAGCAAGTTCCTATGACAGTTCCCTCAGCCTGGATGACCTGGCATTGGTCAAACCCTTTCTGCTTACCCAAGAGGCAGGAATCACACGAGCCAAGTGGGCCAGCTGGGTCTGCCTGCTAGAGCTTCATGTGTGTTATATGAATGCCCAGCTTCTAACTCATTCTCTACAATGGCTCTTCCCAAGGGAACTCCTGGCTCTCCTTCTGGATGCTCAGACCCCACCTTCCCCCAGGCAGCTTTGGATCAGGCTGGGGCTGAAATGTTCCTTCTTTGACATGTGTAGCTGGGGCAGGTACCTTCCCTTGAAGCCTTTGGCAGTCTCTCAGTTAGTTGCCCTTGCCAGATGTCTAGCTCACAGACCAGTCTGTGAGTCTGGGAATCCAGCTTTGGGGCCTTCTGTGACTGCCATAGTTTGGACAGCTTCTATCCCTGGATGGTCCAAAGTTTTCACCTGCTTGAGGGCTTGGTAGGGTTTCGGGTCTCTGAGTTTATGAGCCTTGTAACAAGAGTGTGGGAAAGATGGAAAGGTCAAAAATGGCTGCATTGAAGAATTGCGAGGACCTGTGTGTGGAGACCCACTCCTTGGAGATCACACTGGTTTTGGTTTTCAGTTTTTACCTCCTGTCTTGCTCACTCTTTACAGCCATGTTTGTTCTGTAACTAGATTAAGAAACATATCCAGAGAAACAGCACAGAATGTGTCAAGCTCATTCTCCTTTTAATTTTTCAGGCCAAGCATCAATGTTGCCACAATGCTTACAAAGCACCCATGAAGCCCTGGGTTCAGTCCTTAGCACTGCATAAAACAAACGTGGTTGTTCTGTAATCCCAGCACTCAAGAAGTGGAGGCAAGAGAGAATCAGAAATTTAGTCATTCGTAATTAGGTGGGATTCATGAGATCCTGTCTCAAAATAAACAACAAGATGGCTCAGCAGATTAAAGATACTTCTCTGATAACTGAGTCAATCTCTGGAGTTCATGTGGTAGAAGGAGAGGAGAGGACCAACTTCTACAAGTTGTACTATAAGCTCATGTATGCTAAAGCACATGTGAACACACACACACAAGTATATTTTTAAAAGTGGGGTCCAAATGTTGACGTGCCCCCTCATGGATCCCTAACCTGCAGAGGAGGGCCAGGTGGTCTCTTCCTGTTTTCAGGAGAAAGAAGCTGATGCTTAGAGATGACCAGCTGGCCCAGCCTCTACCAAGAGACAGCCTGGACAGACACAAGACTGTCACAGATACGCCTGGCTGCTGCTGAGGACTGAGGTGAGGAGCTAGCTGGTAAGCATATCCTGACAGTGGCTTCTCTTGCAGGTCCGCTGGTACCCCTCCTATGATACGACTCAGCAAGGATGGAAGTATCGCCAATTCTGTTAGCTCCTCAGTAAGTGTTGGCTCTACCGGTCCTGAGAGCTTGCTAGGGCTGTTGGCTCTAGAGCCTGTTCACAGGGGCATCCGGCTGCATCATCTTTTCTGTCCTGCTGTTACCCTGCATTCCTTTTGCAGCCTCCATCATCAGCAGTTCCCATTCCACTCTGCTCATGGCCACATCTCTTCCCTCCCTTCAGGTCTTGTCACCCTGGAGTAGGTCCTGGGTTGTGTGGGGCCAAAACAGGGCTCTGCCCTCACTGCCACCTGAGGCCTGTGTGGAACTGCTGCTTCCTTCTAGAAACTGTGAATCTGAAGCCTGACTCAGTGGATGGCTCTTGTTTCCTTCTTCCTCAGTTCTTCAAGGCCTCCCAGGAGGATTGGGAGGCCTTCTTACTGGGATAGCAGAGCCCAGCTTGCAGGCCTCATTGGGACCCAGCACAGCCTGACCTCCTGCTCAAAGTTGTTTCTGTAGTTCCCCATCAAGGAAAAGGGACATTTAATTTTGCATGTTTATGAATTGTGACACTTGTGCATATGTGTGTACAGTTTGTTCCCACACTGTCACCATAGCAACAGGTCTTGGCACTGGAGGCTTGTCAACCCTAGTCCCTCTCTCAGCCCCTTCCTCCTGCACCACCCTGCTTCAGGGGGTC
>CM053749.1:49988055-50092613 GCA_028658305.1 Pachyuromys duprasi | reverse complement strand
GAAGGTGAGCTTTCTCTGTTCCCTTCATGCTGAAGGCACCATCTAGATCATGAGGCTGGGCTGCCCTCTTATGGTGATAAGGCTCAGAGCCACTTGGATGATTTTCTTTGGATCCTCCAGGACAGACTTAACCTGGGCATATGCTGTCTGGACCTCTGCTCCAAATCTCTGATTTGGGAATCACAAACGCAGACCACCTTCTGGATATGTGCATGCTTTGCATTCTAGACAGTTACAAAACCTACTGATCCTGGGGACACAACTGTGAGTGTTAGACCCCAAGATTCATTTGGCAACCTTAGCTCACAGGGGGGAGCTTTAGTCCTAAGGGGCAGAGAGTCCAAGTTTCCTCAGGTATACAGGATTGATACAAGACTCAGGTGTCCACGGAAGATCAGGTTGGGCGGGGCATGCTGGCTCGTGCCTCTTACTTGGGATGCAAAGGATCTTCGCAAATTTGAAGCTACTGTACTTGTCATTGTGAGTACCAGGCCACCTAGGAGAAGACGGAGACTCTGGCTCAAGACAACTACAGAATGAAGTTGGTGGCTTCTGTTTCATTCTGCCTCACTGATTAAAAGCCTGGACATCTAGTAATGAGTGACCACGTGCCTTCTAACCATAGCTGATATTCCTAGAGCTTATCTTTCTTTGCTGTAGCTGGTAGACTTTGTGTCCATTGGAATGACAGGAGTAGACACCCCTGTTAGCTGAAATTTGGAGTGTCCTCTTCCAGTCTCCCCTCTGTCATAGCACCACTAGGTTTTGTTAATTTCATCTCTGCAAAACTTCCTGGTCTCTGCCTGGGTCAGAAGCTCCTTTAGGGCCTAGGTCATGCCACTGGCGCAGTCCAGGGCACTTGGTAGTACGTAACATATGCCAGCTAATTGGCTATTTCCCTTCTGAGACACTGTTTAGGCATGTCTCCTCCCATCTGGGCATGTGTCCTCAGGTGAACCCGACCCACCTCCTGTGGGAGTCTCCACCCGGTGAAAGCAGTGGGAACATTCTGAAGGCAGGATGAGATGCCTTGGGGCAGTAACGTCTGTGTTCCTGATGTTTTTGAAGGTACACAGGCTAGTGCTTAGAGCAACTGCTCTGAGTCCTGAGCTGGATGTCTGTGCCACCTTGTTCTCCTTGAAGTTCTAGGCTTGCTCAAGAGTTGCACACTAGGCCTGTAGGGACCAGAGACGATGAGGCAGAGAGAGGGAGTAAGTAGTAACTGGATGGCAGGCCTCATGCTGAGCTGCTCTTAGCCCTCCCCCCCCCACCGCTCAGCAAGGGGCGGGGCATGCAGCTTAATATTTGTCTATAGAAAGACACTCAGAATGTTAATGTGTTGGTAACTAAACAAATAGAAACTAACAAAAGAAAAAAAAACAAGTCTGGTGGTGGTGGTGCACACCTTTTAGCCCAGCACTCTGGAGGCAGAGGCAGGTGAATCTCTGGGTTTGAGGCCAGCCTGTTCTATAGAGCAAGTTCCAGGACACAGAGAAATTCTGTCCTGAAAATAAAAATTGCACTTGCAGTCCAAAGAACTTTTAGTCTTCGCCCTGAGTGAAGCCTGTGCCTTCAAGTGCTCAGTCGCCCCAGCCTGTGCTTGACAGTCCAGCTCTCTATGGCTGGCAAAAAGCCACACGCAGAGGCCATGTTATCTGAGCATCTTGCCTTTACCCACGTCAGTCCTGACCTGAGGAAGAATCAGACATGGGTTTCTAAGGATATTTTTGTGTGCCTTCAAGAGGCCACCAGGGGGCAGAGGCAGGATGCTGAATACGATTGGCAGTTTACGGTGTGAATATTTGTTCTTGTTTTCTGTGTTTCAGGGGCTGGAGTTGGGTAGTTGAGAAAGGATATCACAGGTTGGCTCTGAACTGGATATGTAACTTGAAGATGACCTTGAGCTCCTGATCCTCCTGCCTTCATATCTTAGTGCTGGATTAGAGGAATGTACTGTCATACCCTTGAAACAATTGGATTATTGTGTCAGGTGTGGTAGTGTATACCTTTAACCCAGAATTTGAAAGGCAGAGACAGATCTTTGAGTTGGAGGCCAGCCTGGCAGCCTGGTATACATAGTGAGTTCCAGAAAAGGCAGGGCTCTATAGAGACTGTGTGTGTGTGTGTGTGTGTGTGTGTGTGTGTGTTTGGGGAGGCTGTATTACTGTCATCATCAATCATTATCGGTGTTATTTGGTTTTTCGAATCAGGGTTTCTCTGTGTAACCCTGGCTGTCCTAGAACCCACTGTGTAGACCAGGCTGGCCTCAGACTCGGAGATCTGCCTGTTTCTGTCTCGGGCATGCTAGGACTAAAGGCGTGTGTCACACTGCCTGGCCCTGTCATTATTTTTTAAAAGTTTCCTATATTGCAACCCATGCTGGCCAGGAACTTGAAGCAATCGTTATTTAGCCTCCCAAGTGCTGGGATTACAGGTGTGAGGTTTGGATGGGTATGTGATTAAAAAAACACAAAAAACAAAAGAAGAAAACAGCCACAACAAAAGCCATTTAGGGTGCAAATGAAGCAGAAGACTGTGACTGTGAAGCCGGGCAAAGTTGAGTATTGTAATTGAGAGCTGGGCTACAGGTGATTTGGTAAAGGACAGAGAGTAGGCAATCTGCCCAGAAGGAAGAAGCATATGTATGGAAGACAGAGCAGGGCATGATGGGGAAGCTGTCAGCAGACCAGATTGCCAAAGGAATTTGGCATAAACTGGGGAGTAAGCTGGAGTTACATCACTAGGACTAGGTTCTGGCATTTCAACTTTTTTTTTTATGATTTATTTTATTATGAGTATTTTGCCTGAATTTTTGGAAGTGTACCATGTGCATGCCTAATGTTCTAGGAGATTAGAAAAAAGCATCAGATCCCCTGGAACTAGAATTAGAGACAGTTGTGAGCTATCCTGTGGATGCTAGGAGTTCATCGGGGTCCTCCACAAAAGGGACAAGTGCTCTTAACTACTGAGCCAATTTCCAGCCCTTAGGTTATTTAAATATGCAAGTGATGAGTGTAATCTCATAAAAAACCTTCATGATAGACTTGGGCCTATCTCCGAATTTTCAGGGTTAACCTTGAATGTCTGGGATTTAAACTCTACCATGTACTTTTCCATGCACTGCTGTGGCCCTCTTCTGGGGCAAGGGCTCAGCTGAGGAGTTGCAGCTTGGGGATGGGTGGGGATGGGGGCCATAGTTAGACTTTTCTCTGACTCCTTTGAGCCTTTCAGGAGAACATGAGAAAGAACTGTGACACTGCATTGCCAGGGATGGTGTTCAGCACTTGCCCACTGAAGTTGGGGAAGGTACCATGTTACAGCCATGTCTGTTTACATGTGTGTTGTCTACAGAGGCGGCTCTCTTGGTTTCTTTTGTCTTCTTCTTTGGTTGTTATTATTACACTTATAAGTATAATCAGTAATATGATTCATTGAATAAATTAAAAAAAAAATTTTGCCATCAAGACTGAAGACCTGACTTCAGTGCAGTCCCATGTGGTGAGAGAAGAGAACGGACTCTCAGAGGTGGGCCTCTGCCTTCCACCTGCATGTGCGCACATACGTGTATGGAATTGAATCTCTTCCACTTTGTAGGACCTGGAGATTGAACTCTGGTTGTCAGGCTTGGCAGCGAGCACATCTGCCTGATGTCATTTCTTGCTGGCCCTGTGTTTGTTTGGTTTGGTTTGAAGCAGGGTCCTCATGTGGCCCACGTGGGCCCCAAAGTCATTCTGTAGCTGAGGATGACTTTAACTCCTGATCCCTGTCGCCACCTCTCAAGTACTGGGATTACACTACACTTGGTTTTGTGTATAACTTTTGATTAAGACAAAGTATAGGGGCTGGAGAGCTGGCTCAGTGGCTAAGAGCTCTGACTGCTCTTCCAGAGGTCCTGAGTTCAATTCCCAGCAACCACATGGTGGCTCACAACCATACCTTCTACTGCAGTGTTCTGGCATGCAGGTGTACATACAGATAGAGCATTCAAAATAAATAAATAAAATCTTTAAAAAAAAAAAAGACAAAGTATAATAATCATAGCAGTGTAATGGCCTATAGCAACTCATACTCAGTCTAGGTGATGGGGACATTGGAGTCTGGCAAAATGGACAAATGGGCAGCCCAGGCTCATCTGAAGAGAGTAGACCTTTTGAAAGTGTTTCATGTAACCCAGGCTAGCCTTAAATTTCATATGTGACCAAAGGTGACCCTAAACTTCCGATCTTCCTCCCTCCACTTCCCCAATGCAGAGATTACAAGCCTTTGCCATCACTCCTGGTTCATCTGGTTGTCCTGAGTGACTTCCTCTGAGCAAAGCAATCACTGTCTTTGGGGAATTCAGCTGTGCCCTCTTTTCAAAGTGATTAGCCCAGCTGAACTTGTTGGCTGGTGTTTATTTTTTTTAAGGTGTATTATTTATACAGTGTTCTGCCTGCATGTGTGCCTGCACGCCAGAAGAGGACATCAGATCTCATTACAGATGGTTGTGAGCCAGCATGTGGTTGGCTGGGAATTGAACTCAGGACCTTTGGAAGGGCAGCCAGTGCTCTTCTGAACCATCTCTCCATCCCCTATTTTTGGGTTTTCAAGACAGGGTTTCTCTGTGTAGCCCCAGCTGTCTTAGAACTTTCTTTGTAGACCAGGCTGGTCTCAAACTCAGAGATCCTCCTCCTGCCTCCTAAGTGATAGGACTAAAGGCATGCGCCACTGCCACTTGACCATATTTATTTTTCATTAGCTTGTAGATTCCTGTGCAAAATGTTTAGACTCAACATTTTTAAACAGTGGCTTGGTCAAACAAGCTGGGGCAGGAGCTACCTTTGGCCTGTGTGCTGCTGTTTTATGGTGTCATCTCAGAGCATTTTGCTTGAAGGCAGAGCATTGGGTCTCTGTCCATCTATGGGCTTGGTTCTGCTATCTCCGTGGTTATGAAGAATAGCTGATTGGCTTCCAGTCCCCATCAGTTCCCACCTGTTTGGTTTTTTTCTTTACTATCTTTTAAAAAAATTCTCCCTACATCCTTGATGTAGCCCCATCCTTCTGCCCTCCCAGGCCCACCCTTCCCTTCCTCTCCTCTTATCCTCAGAAAGGAGGAGCTCCTTCCCCCCACCTGCTTTTTAATATCCACGTAGTAAGAGAGTTCTGCTGGGAAGCTAAGAAATTCTAGAAACATCCTGTTAGTACAGGGAAGTCAGGTGATCTGTATTGGACAGGAGGAAAAAGATCCGCAGGAGCTAGTCCTGTGGCCTCCAGGGCCTTTCAGGCTTTGGGGCTGGTTTCTAAGCCTCTGTCAGGGCAGAGCCCAGTGGGAACAAACATACACTGGTAAATAGTTCTCAAAGGGCAGAGACCTGTGGCTAAAGTGGGAAATGTGTTTTATGCACATAAACACACACACTCATAGTTACTGTAATTAGCATTCCCAAGAACTTTTCCCACGAAGTCCCACAGTCCCAAGCAGCCGGAAGGGCAGCCAGTCATGGGAATGAACTGGGGCCCCTTCCCTGTGGAAGCCCCACCCCGCCCTGCTCCATTTACTCCTAGCCACACGAGCCCTGTTCCCCGCTCTACTTTCAGAGGAGGAAATTGCTGAACAATGTGACAGATCAGAGAATGGGCACAGTGCCTGGAGCCCAAGGCCAGGCGAGGTCTTCAGCAGGCTGTGGACTCTGACCTCCGGCTGCCTTGCTGGTCCTGGGAGGTCTCATGTTCAGGCCTCCTTATTGCTAGGAGACCTCCCGTGGGGAACAGCCCTCCTCTTCAGTTTGTCTCTGCCCCAGGGTGGGGCAGCACCACTGTCTTCCTTCCTTTTTCTGTCTCACCATGTCAAGGGCAAATTCCCTTCTGGATGGAGGCAGTCCTGTCCCCAGGTCTATGGAAGTACTTAGAGGGACACAGGGTAGTAATCACGTCACTTGCAGCTTCCTTGGGCTGGGAGGGTGGTGGGAACCACTGCTTGTGTTCTTCCTGTTGGTCTAAAATAGTGTTCTGCATGGGACCAGAACGCTCTCAACCCCGACTCCTGGTTGGTCCCAGTTGTTCAGTTCCTAATTTCTGGTTCTTAGGTTGTGAGGCAGGGTGATTAATAGAGCCCAAGAGTTCCAGGCCAGTGTGGATTTCATAGTGAGAACCATGTCAAAATTAAATAGTCTTCTTGGGCTGGAGAGATGGCTCAGAGGTTAAGAGCACTGGCTGTTCTTCCAAAGGTCCTGAGTTCAGTTCCCAGCAACCACTTGGTGGCTCACAACCATCTATAATGAGATCTGGTGCCGCCTTCTGCCCTGCAGGCACACAGGCAGGCAGAATACTGTATAATAAATAAATCCCTAAAAAAATTAAATAGCCTTCATGGTAGCTGAGAAGACCAGATCTGACATCCCCTCTCCCCCCAAAAAAGTCATTAGTCCCAGGAACTGGGCCATAGGTCACCAAATCCAGGAATAAAAAAAACATAAAATTCCCTACCTAAGGAATAGCCTGGAGATAACCACAAGAATGGGAAGGTATCTTACTCAGGACAGGGCATCTGTGCTGGGTAGCCCACCCACCTCACATTCCTGAGGTCTATAGATGGCTCACTCAGTATTGTGTTAGTTAGACAATCCCTTGCTGAATATCATCCAATCATGTAACTGCTAAGCTGGGAATTCCTGGTTCTTGCTCAAACCCCAATAAAACCCCTGCCATGCAGCTGCTGCGTTGGTGACGATGGAGAGACCCAGCTTAGGCCCAAATAAAGCTCTTTGCTCTTGCATACATGGTCTGGCTCCTGGTGGTTTTGGGGGACCTTAAGGTCTGGACATAACAGTGCACACCTGTGATCTGGAACGTTCGAGGGGAGGCAGATTGATCAAGGTCATTGCTGGCTATATAAAAAGTTTAAGGCCTGCCTCAAAAGAATAAAGCTTTTTTAAAATGGTTTTTAGGGCTGGCGGGGTGGCTCAGTTGGTAGAATGTTTGCCTAGCATGCATAAAGCCCTGAGTTTAATCCCAGTACTGCAGAAACTAGGTGCATGCCTGTAATCCCACACTTGGGGTTGGGGTGGGGCAGGAGGATCAGGAGTTCAAGGTCAAAGGATTTAATTACACAGTAATTCCTTTTTATTTTTTCAGTCTCGGAGCTTTCATTCTGAAAGGCCTGAACAAAGAGCTGATTATAGGTGTGGAGGTGCTGGCCGGGGCCTCTGCCGCTGACGAGCCAGCCGTGGGGAGACTATGCCTGTTGAGGGGATACAAAATGGGCAAACACCCTTGAAAGTATGGTTCTGTAAAAATGTACTCTTGCCGTCACCATTTCCAGCCTTACTCTATTGCCTTAGGAAGTGTTCATGAGAATGCTCTCTAGATCTAGAGAGCAGTAGGCCTGGAGTGACCTTTGTGTGGTGTCTTAGACATGGAGTCACTTCATCCATCTGAAACTCACTTGAGCACCATGTCCTTTGATTTTCACACAGGTCAGACAGGGCTTCAGAAGACCTGAGTAGTTCAGTTACACAGCTGCAAGCAGACCTGTTTAGATATGTTTTAGCATGTTGCACCATAAGGTGTTTGGGTTGGGGATGGATCCAACCCAGGGCCACACACATGCTAGGCCAACATTTTACCGTAGACCCGCACCACAAACCCACTTTATTTTAAATGGTTGAAGTTTAAATAGATGGGGCAGTTGCACAGGGCTGGATAGAGTAGGGCGGAGGCCCCAATCTCTTCACGTTTGCCACTCACTGGCCAGAGGCATGAAGATGGTCGCTTCCTAAGTCACACACTGTAGCAAGCGCTGCTGACTCCTCCAGTGTGAATCTACACAGCCTTGGAGGCAATCTCATCCAATAGCTTCGAAATCAAGCAAGTAAATTTCTTACTCTGGATAGGTCCTTAATAAATACTGACCGTAATTCTCTTCACCATAAGATAAAAATTAAGGGTGGGCAGTGGTGGCGGTTGCACACGCCTGTAATCCCAGCACTTGGGAGGCAGAGGCAGGTGGATCTCTATGAGTTTGAGGCCAGCCTGGTCTACAAAACAAGTTTTAGGACAGCCAGGGCTACACAGAGAAATCTTGTCTCAAAAAATTAAGAGCTGTTGTAAGAATGAGTGCTTTAGGAGCTGGGAAGATGTCTTAGCTAATAAAGTGCTTGCCTTGCAAGTACCAGGAACTGAATGTGATTCAAAAACACAAAAATTAGTGCTGGTTTGTTCCAGCTCTGGAAAGTTGGGGATCCTAGAGCTCTTGGGGGAAAGGTCAGAATCCCAGACAGCCTGGCTTACATGGTGAATTCCAGGTCAATGAAAGACACTCTCTCTCTCAATCATTACTCAAGTAGCTGACACCTGAGGAATATGACGGCAAGTTGTCCTCTACATGTATGCAAACAACCCCCAGATGTACCTCATACATACAATCCAACTCCACACAAACACAAAAATGCTTAGTAAATGGTTATTTTTGATATAACATGCTCTCAGTATTTGCCAACTGATTAATCAGAAAGTATCCTTTAGACCACAGTGTAGCTTGTTCAGGATAGGCTGGCAAAACCGAGGCACTCTTCTGGGGCCGGGAGGGTTGGCCAGGGGGGCAGTGCTGGGTTTAATAGTTTAGCAACTTGAATTTGAAAAGAGTAGGAATGGGTGGCTAAGGGTGACAAGGTAGAGGCTGCCTCAAACTCACAAGACATCCACCTGCCTCTGCCTCCTGAGTGCTGGGATTAATGGTGTGTGCTACCACTATCTAACCTGGCTGAGGGTTTTTTTGTTGTTTTGTTTGAGGGGTGGATATGGGGTTGTTGAGACAGGGTTTCTCTGTGTAGCCCTGGCTGACCTGGAACTCACTATGTAGAACAGGCTGGCCTTGAACTCAAGAGATCAGCCTGCCTCTGCCTCCCCAGTGCATGGGCCTAAAGGCATTGGTCACATCCAGCAAGGTAGAGGATTTTAAAGTGAGTCAGAAAAAGAGAACAGTTCTGAGTATCTAATGATAACCTAGACAGTTCTTTTACCATTGCAGTTTTTGTTGAAAACAAACACACAAACAACAAACAAAAACAAAGACAAAAGCTTAGTTTGATAGCTCCATCTTTCCTTCTGTAGTGTCTTGGTATCCCCATGGTGTAAAAACTAAAATATTGTTTGTTTGATAGAATCATTAGGCCCTGAGCGAATTCTGATAGGGACACTTGTGGGTTGGGACTGTATTGAAATGAAGGTCATGGTGACCGCTGCATTTTGGAATACTACGCACCCATTTTTCAAACTGTCTCCTCCAGTTGTTATTTTCTCTGCAGTGTCCTTCGGGCTGAGTACTCACCTCATATTGTGATGGCCTTTCTCTCTGGCCAGATTGTGACATCCAAGGTGGGTACATCGCCTAGCCCATTGTGGAGTATTCCTGGAGTCCCACCCATGCCAGACGCATGTAGTAAGTAGCTGCTTACTGAACTTGCCTAAATGAATGGGTGATTTGAGGTGGCCATTGTGGTCTGAGAAGAGTGCATTCACTCTCTCTCTTGCTTTCCCTCTCCCTGTCTCTGTCTTCCCCCGCCCTCCTCCTCCCTCTGCCCTCTCTCTGCTTCTCTTTCTTCAGTCTTTCTCTTGAGATGGGGTCTCACTATGCTGCCTTGGCAGTCTTGGAAATTGTTTTGTACACCAAGCTGGCCTTCAGCTCACAGAGCTCCACCTGCCCGTGCGTCCTGGGTGCTAAGATAAAGGGTTACACAGTCTCTGTTGATTTCAGTCCAAATTGACCGTGCACAGAAGGTTGAAGCCTGTGACTCTCCTGTGAGTGTGGCTGGGATTTGAGGGGTGTGTACATTACTGACTGACCTTTTGACTCGACTCTGTGATTAGAAGACCAGTCAAAACAGTGGCAGTGCCTTAGAGTCTTGCATAATTTTTTGAAGTAGCTTGCATTGATTGTGATCGGAAGCAACTGTCAACAAGTTAGCGAGGAGCCTGTGATCATGACCTACAAAGGCTTGGCTTCCGAGGACTGTGCTTGGTCAGTAGCTGGGAGACTAACGAGATTGACTCCAGAACGGAGAGAGTATTTTTTCGATGACAATGAGGGTCTAGCAAGGTGGCTGAGGCAGTAAAGGTGCTTGGCATCTGACAGATTATTAATTTGCATTGTGAATAGAAGGAAATGGTGCTAATATATGAGTAGTAGTCTTAGATTTCAGATTTTGTTTCGTTTAAATGAAACACACCCTCCGGGTTTACAAATAGTACCGTCCGGTTTGGCCACACACAAAAAGCATCAAGTGCCCAGTGTGGTGGGGGTGCACCTGTATTCCCAGCACCCAGTGGTAAGTTAGGAAGTGAAGGCGGGAGAATCAGGGCCTCAAGGTCATCCTCCAGTGAGTTTGAGGCTAGCCTGTGTGTATCAGAAAACAAACAAAAAACAACAAAAAAAGGAGACTGGCCATGGTCAAACCTGAGCCCCTGGCTCCCTTCTACCTTTCTCCGTGGCTCCCGCCCCTCTTCCCAAGACGAAAGCCTGCCCCTGGTACGCCTGCGCCTAGGCGGGGCGTCGCTTTGCCCTTTGTTGTGGGCCCCAGTTTCCCAGGACACCAAGCGGCGCTGGGGTGGGGCTATGCAGATGAGGCACTCGGGGGCGGGGCGGTTGCGCGGCGGCGGCCGGGGAGGGTCAGTTGGAGGCAGGCGCTCGCTGAAGCAAGAGGAGGGCTCTCGGCCCGCGGCCTGACAGGGACTTAGCCCGCAGAGACCGGCCCGCGCGCGCGACCCCACACCCACCCACTCGTCCACCTACCCACTCCCCGCGCCGCCTCCTCCCACCCTGAGCAGAGCCACCGAGGATGATAAACACCCAGGACAGGTAACGGCCCGGCGCAGGCTCCCCGCCCCCATCCTCCCTCCGCAGCTCCGGAGGCCTCCTTCCTCCCCACTCCAGCAACCAGCCCCCGCCCCAAGGGAGCTCCATCCGCGCCCACTGGCCCCCTTCGCCACCCCTGCTTCCCCTAGTTCTGGCCCTGAAAGTGGGCCTCCTTCCGTCCCTTAGCCCCCTTCCTCTAGCCCGGCCCATCCCCCTCATCCGGGCTTCCTCCTCGCCCAAAGCCCCCCCAAACCTGGACCTAGCTTTTCAGTCAGTCGCCCCTTTTCTTAAGCCCAGCGGGACGGTTCCCACTTCCCCATACTGGGCTTTCTCCCACAGATTCCCCCAATTGGTTCTTACCTACCCGAAATCTTTCTCACTCCTCCACAAGTCACTTACTAGCTTTAGATCCGTTCTCTGTGAAAACTGCACCCCAGCCGGACTCCTCTCTCAGCCCTGGCCGCCTCGCCCCAAAGGCAAGCTCCCTCCCACCCCTTACCCCTCTTCCCACCTTTCTTTGGATGCCCAGTCTCCCCATGGTCCCACTTTCCTTCCCCGTCCTTCTCCAGTTAGTCCCCATTTTCCTGCCTGGGAACCTCCTTCCTTTTATTAACACTGTGGACTCCATTCCTCCCTCCATCCTGTTTCCCCAATGATGTCGCCACCACTCCACATGCTCCTGCCCTTTAAACCCTGCAGAGTCTCAGCTGGAGCTCATCTTCTCATCTTAACCCCCATCTTTAAAATCATTACATCACCAACTTAGTCTGTCCCCTTTCCTGGGAAGATCCTTAAGTGTTACCCCCTTTTAAATTTTGCTCCAGGGCCTTCAGAACAAGACACTGGGCCTTTGGAAGTTACCTATCTCAAGACCCAATCCCAGTTTCCCCCAGGATTTGAAGAGGCCGCACATCCTTTTGAAATGGTGTGGGTTTCTTAACTTTCTTTTTCTTTTTTCTTTCTTTCTTTTTTTTTTTTTTTTTTTTTTTGGTTTTTCAAAACAAGGTTTCTCTGTGTAGCCCTAGCTGCCTTGGAACTCGCTCTGTAGACCAGGCTGGCCTCAAATTCACAGAGATTGCCTACCTCTGCCTCCCAAATGCTAGGATTAAAGGTCTGTACCACCACCACCTGGCATATATATAAATATAATTTATTTTTCAAGACAGGGTTTCTCTGTGTGTAACGTTGGCTGTAGACCAGGCTGGCCTTGAACTCACAACAGAGATTCTTCTGCTTCTATGATTAAAGGCATGGGATACCACGGCCTGGGCTGAGTTTAACTTTCAGCCAAAGGAGGCAAAAATCATCCCTTTAGTTCCATTTCTCTGCTTGTTTCCACTTCCCCAGTTGTTTGATATTTCTGCCGCAGACAGATGCTTTTCTCCAAAACTATTCCTCAGGATTTTTAACACCACTTGCTTCCTTAGTAATTCAGATGTGATTCCTTACGCTTTCTTCCCCTGCCTTCCAAAACTTCTTTGAGACATATTGAATCCCATACCAGATCCTTTGTCCTCACATTGGACTTTTATGGCCTCTGACCTTGAGCAAGCAGACTCATTCCTTAAACTGTACCACAGTCCCTCCAAAACCAGACACAACTTATAGCTTCACCTTTCTTGTTGCTGTTCACACAGGACCCTGCCACTCATGATTCCTCTTGAAGCTTGGGCTCCATTTTCACTGCTTGTTTAATATCTTTTCTCCAGCTGTGCTTGCCTCACATTTCAGTTATCTTAAATCTAGCTGCTTATCCAAAAAAAAAAAGTCAGTTATCTGTTCTCCCACTTCACAGATTACTCCAAATGGCCTAGGATAGAGCCTGCTTAGCGGTGGGTATTTTAAAAGCTCTCCAGTTAATCTCATGTGGAGCCTGTGTTGAAAACTATTCTCACCCTAAGAAGGCCTTAGCCTTTCCCATCACGTCCCTGCAGTGTCAGCCCTCCTCTCCTGACAAAGGCTTCATCCTCAGGGATTTCTTGGCCTGGTGGTGGGTACATGTCTTTAATGGAAGCACTTGTGAGGCAGGTAGATTTCTTGAGTTGAAGACCAGCCTGGTCTATGGAGCAAGTTCCATGAGAGCTAGGGTTACACATACACAAAGAAACCTTGTCTTTCAAAAAAACCAAAACCAACCAAACAAAAAAAGCCTCTTCTTTACCCTCATACTTTATTGTTCCATTTTTAGCCATTTTATATCCCCATTTCTTCTTTCCATATAGGAAACTGATTTACTCATTTCCTGGTTTGTTATGGTTGTGTTTGAGCCATTATCCCCAATCTCCCAAACCCTCTTTGCTGACAGTCCCATCCTACTTCTTCATTTTCCTTTCAGAGACTCTCCATACAGGTCCCCCATTGCACTGCATTCTTTGATTCCATCTTCCTTAACCCAGTCCTCCCTAGCTTAGGAGATGCAGGTATCCGTGGATGATGCAGGATGCAAAAGATGCTGTTGTGGTCTGGAAGGCTGTGTGTGAGGATGGAGGGCAGGGTTGGAGAGTATGTGACATAGATGGGGTTTTACTCTGGGGTTTGGAAGTGGAGCATTTCAGCAGTCATTCTCAGGAATCCTTTGGACTGATTGGGTATAGGTGCCAAGTCCTTTGAAGTTTGAGCCAGAGATTTGAGTATCTGAGACCAATACTTAGGTCTTTCACAAACTGAGTGTGAGCTATTTGAGTTCGGATTGTGCCCCCTTAGCCAGTGTGCTTACATGTAAAAAGAAGGGGATTAGCTTAACTTGGAAGGTTCCTTCCAGCTGCCTAAGTGGCAAAACAGGCTTGCTTGTCTCCAGAGCCCTTGCTCTCACCCTCGGATGTTGGTAATTTGAGGGGCTTGGCTGTGTGAGGCAGGTGGAGGGAGGAGTCATACCAGGGCCTGGGCAAGAGCTGGCCTTGGAGCAGGCTCCTCTCCTTTGGCCTGGGGGTGGGGTATAACAGAGTGTCTGCTTTCTTTGCTTTATGCCAATCTTGTTTTCATAGTATGCTTCCCAGCCGCTTCTGCTGGCCCTTGACTTTGTGAAAGGAATCCTGTTGGAGTCTTAGGGCGGGGGGGGGGGGGGTTGTTCTGATAACAGCCGGATGTTCTTCCCAGGCAGAGTTGGTGTTTTTAATTCCCAATGTAGGGAGCTGGCTGAGAGTTTAGTTCCCATTGGGTGGGGGATGGGCTTTCCAGCTTCCCTGGCTCCAGTGAAAAATTCAGGAGAGGGAGGCCTACTTTCCTGAAAGAAATAGTTGCAGAAGAGCTGGCAGTGTTTTGAAAACAAGGCTCTTCCTTTCTAGCAGTCAGATTACTATCTCCAAAGTATCAGAATTCCTGATGGTGGGGGAGTGAAGAAGAGTTAAGTACAAGATCCCTTTATTAAGTGTTTTGAACACTAGGTTTACATTGAAGAGGAAATCAAATTTTGCGACCTTTCTCTGCCTGGATTTGTACAGGCTGAGGACACAGGATCTCTGTGGGGCTTCCTTGGTGCTGTGTAACAGTTCAGTATGTGGAGTACTGGCTTGGTTAGCCATATTACAGTCAATCTGTGTGGTGTGCTTTAGGGAGAAACATCAGGTTCCGCAGGTGTTTTGTGGGGGTAGGGAGGGCCCACGAACACTTCAGGAGCTGCCTGCATGGTTTTTCTGTAGTGGGATTTCTCTTTCCAAATAACTTGGTTTTGTTAATTCCCCTTTCTCATCAGTTTTGCTTGTTGAGTGTGGGCCAGTAGAGTGACAGCTAGTATAGTCAGAAACACCCCTAAATTGGGTTGGGCTTTAGAAAGCAATGGGAGCTAATAATAGCAATTCCCCATTCTGCCAAGAAATCCAAATTTAGCCCTAGAGCTCTGCATATAGATAAAGGAGACTAAGGAGTAGGGCAGAGGCATTTACAAATGAACATTTCTGGAAAAGCCATTCATTCCATTTTGAAGAACCAGTGTGCAGTGGTTAGATTTGGAAGGCTCATTGAAAGTGATAGGGCTGGGCATGGTGACACAGGCCTTTAAACCCAGCTCCCAGGAGGCAGCAACAGACAGATCTGTTTAAGTTCCAGGCCAGCCTGGTTACAGCCAGGGCTACATGGTCAACAAGACTTTGTCTGCAAACTACAACAATGGGAAAAAAAACAAAAACAGGAAGGAAGATATAGAGTAGACTGTGTTATAGAGTAGACTGTGATGGCTTAGTAGATGAACAAGAATTTGTTATTTGAGCAAGATAGTTTTCTGCAAGCAGCAGCAACAACTGCCTTGTGTCAGAGAAGCTTTAAGAAAATTTCCTAGGCCTTTGATACTATATAAACAATGATGTAATCCTACCCTCAGGGGAGGCTGGATTGTGTGAAGAGCTAACAGTATAAACTACACTAAAGACTTTAAAATGTAAAAAGATCTTAAGTACAGTACAGTATGATTGCTTAGTAATCTCCAGCAATCACAAGTGGCAATATGATTGTGCCTGACACTGGCAGATGTACCACTGTTAGTTGTGTGCTTAGCAAACATCAGGGGCACAGATATTCCGGCTGCCATCAGATACATCTTTCTTGTAGAAAATAACCAAAACCCATTTTTGCTTTCAGCCTCTGATTCAGAGTGGTGATGTCATTTCTTATAATCATACTGATTAAGTAGACTCCCTTATATGCTACTGATTAAGTAGCATATAAGTCCTGGTGAAGTGACTTAGTGGCTAATGCCTGGCACCATATACGGCCTCTCTCTCAGATACAGGGAGGAATGGACAGTTGAAAATCAGCCTTTGTGGTCACCTTAGAGTGAAGGTGGCTGACATTCTTTTTGCTAAGTTTGCCTGTAACTCTGGACTAGTCTTGCTTTATGTAAGGATTACTCATCAGAGATATTCCTAGTCCTAGAGTACAAGCAGCTTTTCTTGAATTAAGGGTGCCCTGGGTATATTGTATGAATCAGGACATGAATGGGTCAGAAGTGGAAGGAAGGAATGTAGAATACCTGGAATGTGATCTTGGGTCTCTTCATTTGACACTACCGAGGCCAGCTGATCCTCTCTGAACACAGTGGGAAAGGGGGCAGAGCTGATGGGCGGGGCAGGCCACGCACTGGAGTGAGAAACTGAACTATCAGAGAATTTGAATTCTAATTAGTATATTAGGTTATGCTTTGAGCAAACTAAAAATAAAAAAAGGGAAAATGACAAAGTCATCTGAAAGTTGTTTGGTTTGTTCTGAGATAGAGCCTTCCCCCCTTGAATCACTATGTAGCTCGAGCCAGCATTGAACTCAAAGCAGCCTCCTGCTTCAGCCTCCAGGGAGGTGGGGATATAAGTGAATCACTTGTTGAATTTTTTCCTTTTCCTTGTGGTACTGGGGCTCACTTAGACACATGGCTTTTCCTGGAAGTCCTCTGCCAGGTAGCTCTAGTATAGTGGTGCACATCTGTAATCACATCACTTGGGAGGGTAGAGGTAGGCAGGAGGATCAGAAGTTCAAGGTCAACCTCATATACTTGGTAAGTCTGAGGCCAGCAAGAGGTCAGTGAGACCCTATTTCAACACACATACACAGGAAAAAAGGCTAATTATTTTAATTAGTAAATATCAATGTCTACAAATCTGATAGTTAAATAACATTAACATTTCCCTTGTGTATACCTGCTATATACACTGCCTGTTGTTAGTCCTCATCTGAAATTGTGGCTTGCTGAGGACATTTCAAACAGCAGGTTTCCAGAGACCCAGGGCCTTGCGAAGACTAGGCAGGCACTCCCGCTCAACCACTGACCAGGCCTCATGGGTGCTGTGAGCTGTCAGCAGTGGGCGATGGGAGATGTGTCTCCAGGGGCAGCCCTCTAACACCCGAGCAAACAGAGGCGCTGGCAGTGCGCTCTCCTGTCTTGAGGAGCCTTGGCTGTGGGTACCTGACACCTTCAGAACTGGGTCAGCTGGATGTCTAGGTGCAGTATAATACACTTGACTTTCCTTAACCCATCTTCTCAGTTTCTGGCCTTTTAAAAAATTACATTCATTTATTGTGTGTGTACATGTGCATAGGGCATGGAAGTCAAAGGCTTGTTCATTTTTCCATGTGGCATCAGGATTGAACTCAGGTCACAGGCTTAGTGACAAGTCTTTACCTGCTGAGTCTTCTCTCTCTCCTCATGCTAGAAGGAATTTAAATATTTTGGTGTAAGGGGCTGAGTCATTTTTGCCCTCTAGTGGAGTGACTAAAATCTGTGGAAGCTGAAATAAAAACCAAACTGAATATGAAACCTTTTGTATTTTTTGTTCAGGGACTTGTCTTTAAGAAGCCACATTCTCAGTGAAGGTGGTGGTGGTGCAGGCCTTTATTCCCAGTACCCAAACGTTAGGGGCAGGCAATCTCCTGAGTTCGAGGCCAGCCTGGTGTACAGATCTGAGTTCCAGGATGGCCAGAATTATGTAGAGAAACCTTGTCTCAGAAAACAGAAAACGCCCCATTCTCTCGTGCTTAAATTATTTCAAATTCTTCTAAATTCCATTCTTAATGCCACTGGCAGCTGATTTTGGTAAAGCTGATACTAAAGTTAGTATCAGAAGAGAGGGTTGTTCTCGGGCAGTTTAATGACCCATAATTGCTGTGTCCATCCCTCATCCCTTCAGAAATGACAGGTATGTTAAGGGTATAGCAATTTGTTATTCACTTTGAGTAATTAGTCAATGCATTATAATGGACAGTGAAGATAATCCATGATCTCATGTATACTGAGTTGTTTCTCTTAGGGAACTGGACCTGGACACGTGCCACCTTCTGCAGGGTTCCTGAGCAGAATAGCAGAGCGTGTATGTGATGATCTTGTGTGTGTGTGGGGACGTGATGTGTTATCAAGGTGTGGACTTGTTGTATAAACCAGAATTAATCTGTACTAATTACAGACTAGTACAGGAAAGCAGCAGGCCCCAGGGGTCATTTCTAGGAAAGCAAAGAGGATCATGTACCCATCTCTCATTGATGTACTGTGATCCTTTTTGGGGGTGGGCTTTTGTTTCTGCCCTTTTTAATTGTGAATTAGGTAAGAATTGGGATACTGGTTGGAATGTTACAGTTTAAGTTCAGTTAGCTCAGTCATATAAAATGGAATAATCCCCTTCTCAAGTAGAAGTCTGGCAGCAGAATTCTAGAATTGTAAGGGCCTTTGTGATCTAGTTTTGTGAACCCAAGCAGTTCTAGTATACAAAATGTCTTCTTATTGTCACAGAGGGCATTTGTCCAGTCCTTGGGTTAGGACCTGCTGAGCACTGTAAGCTAGCCACCAGTCAGTGAGGTTCCCCAGCGGCCCAGCTTTCCTGGTACCCCTACAGAACCTCAACAAAGGGTTAAGAAGGAAAGCCTCTTAGATGGGGTTTGTCTTTCCATGGGGGAACTCCTGACCTGCCTTTGTTTGTTTGTTTTGTTTTTTGGTCACTTTTGGATATTGTTATTCTGCCCTTATTACTTTAGAAGGAAGTCACAATAACTGTGTAAAGTAGAAGATAGCTTCTGTCCTTGTCCAGTAGCTGTTGGTAAAACTAAGAGTTGAGAAGTATTCCCTGAGGATTTCCAGAAGGTAGGAGGTGGGTGTATGTAATCATCTGCAGGTGTGGATGCCACCCTAGGGGTTGGATTTCCCAAACATTTAGTGTGTTCAGACTGCCAGGTGGACTCCCTTGAGAGACACCATGGTGAGCCTGCACTCCTTGCCTAAGCTGATACAGGCTAGTTGGTGTTAGATGACTAGACTGTTTAAGCCAGAACCACAGTGGGCAGTGGACCAGGTCTGGAGCCCTTCTGTGTCTGCCTGAAGATTAAAGCGGCTGCCAGCAAGACAGTGGCGCACACCTGTAATCCCAGCACGCGGGAGGCAGAGGCAGGAGGATCTGTGAGTTCAAGGCCAGCCTGGTATATACCGTGAGAGCTCCCAGACAGCCAAAGCTACACAGAGAAACCCTGTCTTGAAAAAAGTGGGGACAGTTAGGGTACATATGTAGTAACAGGGCCTGCAGAGCTTTTAAACAGTTGTAAGCAGTTTGATCCTGTTTTATTCAGACCCCCAGCAGAGATAACCCTTTTCTTGTACCTGTTTTGACAGTGTCAGTATTATCTAAGTTCTCAACCTGAGACAGTGGAAGGCCCAGAATTTGATGGCAGATCAGGAACAGACTCTACCCTGATGTTTTGGAGTCAAATCCACGATTTATTTTCATTTATAACCCTAGAGCAATTTCGGGTCTTTTTCTTTCTTTTTAAATTGCAGTTCCTTTGCTGAGATATGGAGGATGGTAAAGTGAGTAGTAGCCTGGGTAGTTTCTCAGACCAGGTTGACACTTCATTTGGAGCTTAGGGATTTTAAGGGTTAAGAGACCGGTTGGGGGACTTGAAGCTGGAGACTTAGCAGGCAAGCTCGGATGGGGTAAACCCCGTGTCAAGAGCTTGCTGATGCGTGATAGGTGACCCTCTGGTCAGATACATCTAGCAGGATTCCCACGGTCCTCTAGGACTTTTTTTTTTTTTTTTTTTTTTTGGAGACAGGGTTTCTCTGTGTACCCTTGGCTGTGCTGGACTCACTTCATAACCAGGCTGGCCTGGAGCCCAGAGAACTGCCTGCATCTGCTCCCTTCGGGGACTCTCTATGGCTGTTGATACACAGCATTTTGGAAGCTCAAGAAGAAGAAACCTGAGCAGGGGGTGGCCTGAGAGCACTTGTGAGGGGGGAGGGCAGGGGCTGGGTGTGCCGGCGCTCACTGCCCGCTCTGTCTCTTGCAGGAGTCTCCTGCCTTTGAGTAACTGTCCCCAGCCCCAGTGCTGCAGGCACATTGTTCCAGGGCCTCTGTGGTGCTCCTGATGCCCCTCACCCACTGTCGAAGATCCCCGGTGGGCGAGGGGGCGGCAGGGATCCTTCTCTCTCAGCTCTAATATATAAGGTAAGGGGGTTTTGGGATAGCTTGGGCGGAGCTCCGATCCCCCACCGAGCAGAAGCAGGGGACTGGGAAAACAGGGACAACGGAAGCCGCTCGCTGTCTGCCTTATCTGGAGTCCTAGAAGGAGAATATTAGTATTGTTTGTTGTTTAATGTGCTGTTGGTTGAGGCCTAGGACCTGGTTCAAGCTTCTTCACTGGGAATGGAAAATTAGCAGGGCATCTGAGCTCTGTTCGTAATGACTTCTCCTGAGTGCTGTGATTACAGGTATATATTGCCATGTCTAGCTATCTTTTACTTTAAAAAAATTCTTAAAGGCAAGGTCTTAGGCCACACATGGTAGTTTATTCCTTTAATTCCAACACTCAGGAACAAAGGCAGGTGGATATCTAGGATTTGTAGGCCAGCTAAGACTATACAGTAAGACACTTTCTCTAAAACAGTCCACAACACACAAAAAAAGGTCTTATGTAGTCCAGGCTGGCCTTTAATTTATAGTCCTCCTGCCTCAGTCTCCAGCACAGCAGTGTTGGAACTTCGTTTGTGATGTTTTTCTCAGGTTAAGGAGGCCTAGGTTTTAATTTCAGCTTTACCTTTATTAGCTGTAGGAGTGTTGGGCCAATTACTAAATTGTTCTTGTCTTGCTATCTCATATTTAAAGTGAAGATATTAATACATGAATAGTACTTTGCACAGTACTCAGCACTTGGCTGATTCTTAGTAAAGATTTCCTTTCTTACCTCATTTTGGCTTTTACAAACAGCAGCTATTCTCAGAAATGGCTACAGTTAGCTCACAAGGAGGTCTGTATTTCTGACACACCTGATAGATGCTACCCTGAGAATGGCCCAAGGGATGCCAGCACTCCTTAGTTTAGGGAGGTTGGATGTGGCCAGTAGTACAGATTCTATCCTCTGCCCTAACTCTCCTCCTCAGGACGAGAAGCTCACTGTAACCCAGGACCTCCCTGTGAACGATGGAAAACCTCACATGGTCCACTTCCAGTATGAGGTCACCGAGGTGAAGGTCTCTTCCTGGGATGCAGTCCTGTCCAGCCAGAGCCTGTTCGTAGAAATCCCAGATGGATTATTAGCTGATGGGAGCAAAGAAGGGTAAGGAAGTGAAGAGAACGGTTACTGGGGATGGGTGACAGCTTTGTGGCGGAGTCTGTGCCTTCTCCCTTAGCTCTAGACTCCCCAAGCAGATAATGCTCTGTTTTAAGTTATTTTTAGCCAGTAAATCAGGCCTGCTCTAGGTTATAATTAAAGCAGAATGTTAGCATAGCATATTAACGAGCCACCCACCAGATAGCTAATCAGATTCCCGGCAGATGTCAGGTTCTACTTGAGCCTCCATACAAATTCCAGGGAATTTGTACAATTCAAGGAATATACAAGTAGAATGGTGGGATTTTATTAGATTGGGCATTGTTCTCCAAGTAGCCTATGTGTAAAAAACGCAGTCCAAGACAAATTCTGTTGACTGATTCCAATTCTGTCTTTTGAGACAGGCTTTCACTGTCCTGCAACTGTGTAGATCAGACTAACCTCTCACAGAGATCCATTGCCTCTGCTTCCTGAGTGCTGGGATTAAAGGCGTGAATCACTGTGCCGGCCTTACTTTGAGGAAACTGAGCTCAGGGTATCCTTGTCAGTGTAAAGACCAAATGGCCTGCTCTTGATGGCATCACACTGGCTTGTGATCGGCATTACTTTAGGACAGTATTACTTTCAGATGAAGAACTCAGTTACAGGAAGAAAGAACACCCCACCCCCCAGGATCTTTGACTTAATTTTCTCTTTTTAGGGCTCTAGGTTGGGGGTCTTCAAGTGGGGACCTCTCTGGAGATTCTGTCTTAATTTTGCTGGCACTTCAGCTCAGAAGACCCTTTTGGGGGTGGGATGGAGGAGGTCTGGGAAGGAGGCAGTGGACCTGAGCAACTCTGTTTCTGCAGATTGCTAGCACTGCTAGAGTTTGCTGAGGAGAAGATGAAAGTGAACTACGTGTTCATCTGCTTCAGGAAGGGCCGGGAAGACAGAGGTGAGCAGCCAAAACAGTCAAGAGACCCATGCAGTGGGCTGTGTACTGTATACTGTGTACATTCACTTTACCAGCCTAGTTGTGGCTGAGGGGAAGTGCCTGAGGACCTAGTACTTTGTTTGTTTGGTCTTTGGGTTTCCCCTGGATTTGAGCCTCTCATCAGAGCCCCTTCTATGTTTTATTTTCTACAGCTCCACTCCTGAAGACATTCAGCTTCTTGGGCTTTGAGATTGTGCGTCCAGGTCATCCCTGTGTTCCCTCTCGGCCAGATGTGATGTTCATGGTTTACCCCCTGGACCAGAACTTGTCTGATGAGGACTAATGGTCATAGAGGATGCTTTGTCCAAGAGCCACAGTGGGGGAAGAGGGAAAGTTAGGCAGCCCTGGGACAGAGGAGAGGGTTCCCGGCTGATAGGGAAGGATAAGGCTCAGGTTGAGGGTTGCCCATTGTGTTCCGGAGTTGACTGGTTGAAATTGTTTTCCATAAAGAACAGTATAAGCATGTTATTCACATGTAATCACCAATAGTAATGAAGATGTTTATGAACTGGCATTTAGAAGCTTTTAAAACTGCGCTGTGATGTGCTCCATCTAGCCTAGGGGAGGACATTGCCTGGAGAGGGAGAGACTGCCTGGTCCAGGGCAAAGCCTGGAGGGCTGGTGGGCTTCACCATCAGGGTCGGCTTTCAGCTTTCCTTGCAGTTGGGGTTTTTTTTTGTTTTGGTTTTTTTTTTTTTTTTTGGTTTTTAAAACTTAGATATTTTCTTTCTTTGTTCCTGTCATTCAGGGGCTCCCCGAGTATAGGCTTTTTTGCTTCTGGGCAGTGTCCTTGGGTTGTTTTCCACACTCCACCTTGGGCTTCTGGGCATTTTGTGTCTGGCCTGGTGTAAGCAGGTCTGACCTCGCTTTCTTTACAGCTTAGTGTTATTCTGGCATTTGGTTAAGCTGGCTTAATCTGTTTAATGTTACCAGTGCATTTGAAATAGGGGCATTGAAATTCACCCCCCATACACACCAGGGCTTTTTTTAGGGGTTCCTGGGCCTTAAGAAACTAGCCAAACTACATCTCAAGTTACCACCAGAGTTCTTGCCTCTGGGGCCCAGGTCCCAGGATCTCTTTCCTAGCAAGAGCAGAGAGGAAGAATAACAAACTCAGGGCCTGGGGTTTGTGGGGGAATCTGTTCTTAGTGACTAGATGCCTCTGGCTGGCCAAGCATAGTACTGACTGCCTCCCTAACAGGTTCCAAACAGTGCCTGGACTGCAAGTAGGGCTGGACTGCAGAAATGGCCTGCCTTTTACTGCTGTCACCAAACAGCTTGTCCTAAAGAGAAAAGAAGGGGGATCTACATTGGGTGGGTGTCAGGGAGGCAAGTGTGTGTGTTCCTGTGTCAATAAACAGATTTAAAGTTTTGGTTGGTCTGTTCTTTATTCGTGTACCTGGACCAACTTCCCTATCACTACTAGAGCGGAACATGATACTACTGTGATGCATACTTCCCAGGGAGAAAGGCTCATCTCTGGGGCCCTGTTACACTGTGAGGTGCAGGGTTGCCAGGAGTGGGACGCACTGACGTGCCCTTGGAGAGAGGGGTGCATAAGTAACACTGTCCTGTTTGGTAGCTGCTAACCGCAAATTCCAGTTGTCACAGACAAGACCGGGGCTGATGTCTCCCCCCCCCCCCCCCATGCAAGGCCTGAACTTGTCTTCCTGCATTAGCCCCCGCAGTGCCATCATGCCTGGCTCAAAGCAGCACATTCTTTGCTATTCGAGTTTTTCTTTCTTTCTTGGAGTCCAGGTTTGTAAGACGTGCTTTCTGGTCCCATTGCACCACCAGCAGGAAGAACCATCTCAGTGGTCCTGGAGAAAGGAACTAGCAACTCTCATCACCTCACTTCTCAGATTTCTCACGGACACCCCTTCAAGACAATGCTCTACCTATGGATTTGCAGCTGTATAGTCAACCCTTAGGTTCTCTATAGGATTGGCCCGAATTTCAGCTTGGTTTTTTTTCATGGAGCTTACCTGTTTTTTTTAGCCAAGTGACTAAACCTGGTCTTCATCTGCACATGGTGTTCCTTCAAAGTGACTGGCTTGAAAACGCCCTCCATCAGACAGCCTAAAGGCAGCTGGGAGGTCAAGAGCCAAATGTAAAACCTGACAAATCCGTTCGCAAATAAACGGGAACAGAGAAACATAACTCAGTTCTTTCGGCCAAAGCTCACAAAACAGAGGGAAACAAAGTGTTTCTGTGCTGTATGTTCATGCTTCCTGTTTATAAACAGTTAAATGGGCTGACTTAGAAACCGTACACCTACCTACCCAAAGAGCTCCCTGTCAAAAAACCTGGGCTATTGAAGACCACCACTGATAATGAAGGTAAGCAGGCAGCAGCGCTTCATTTTAAAAAACAACTTTGGAAGGTAGAAAATTTGGGGGTGATGAAGAGGGATAAGGGAGATACGTGAAAGGCAAACTTTAGTCTAAATGTAAGAACAGGGACATTAAAAACTTTATTCAATAAATACAACAAATAATTTAAAAATATACTTCAATTCCAAAGCCAATTAAGAAAAGGAAGTAGAGACAAAGGGGCACAGGGGAGGAGAAGGTAAGGAAAGGAGAAAGACTGAACATGGTCTGGCTGGGCAGTTTCAGACGACATCACTCTTTGAGAGTTTTATCAAAAGCTCTTACCAATAGATCCTTAGCCCTTGATCTCAAAGGGTAACCACAGGAGTCCAGGAGTGATCCCAGGATCAGCCCAGTGTGTATGTGGGGGTGGGTTGGGGTGGAGTGCTTGGGGGTGGGGGTGGGGAGTAATGATTTCCCACTTGTTCCTAAAAACCTTCCATTCTAACTCCCAGGCAGGTTTAAGTAGTGCAAAATCTCAGGCTCCCAGCTGCATAGTTTCATAGCTGAATGAATGTCTAAAGCCAGGGCCTCTGGGAGAAGGGTCCCAGAGTACCCAGGGGTCCAAAGACACTTCGGTGAATAGGATCTAAGGGGGGTGGAGAGAAAAAAAAAAAAAAAAAAAAACAAGCCAGGATACAGGGTCAGCCAGTGGGCAGGAAAACGCTACAACAGGGCAGTGGCTGCACACTGGATTCAACAGCTGTCAGCCAGGGAATGTGAAGCTGAGGGTGTGCACGGAGCAGGGCTAGAGGGACGGAAGCTGAGGGGACAGGACAGCGAGGGAGGCAGCAGCTCGGCAGCGAACTCCAGGAGAAATAACCAGCAGCCCTCACAGATTTGTGATTGTCTCTTAAAAAGATTTATTTTCTCTTCTTGCCTGAATGTACAAAGGCAAAAAGAGCACAGTTTGTATATATATATATTTATATATATATATAAAAAAACAAGGAACTGGGTAATGTACACTTTACAGAAGGGAAGAATCAGGAAGACTGAAATTAAATCCAACAGAACAACGCCAATGGAACAAAAGCTATGAACAGCAACACTGTCCCTCCAGCCCGGGCCTCCAGCTTGCCCCAACCTGCTCCCGTCGGGAGGGCTGAGCACCAAGGCAAGCTGGTGGGCTGGGGCAGGAGGGGCTGGGGACAAGGCCTGGGAGGGGCCCATGGAGGGAATCACTGCAAAGTTTCCTGGGATGCCCTAGTAATAAGTGACAAAAGGCCCAGAATTATGGGCCAGCTAGCTGCCCAGCTGAATCTTGGGGGGGCATCAGAGCACACAGATGGGGTATGTGGGGTAGTTAAGTGAAGAGAAGGCCTCAAAGCCATATCCAATCATCTAGCCCTTCTGCAGTCCCAACTCCCTTAAACTAAGCCCCCACCTACCCTGGAGCCTGGAGAGGAGGCGCATGAGGTGATTATTTCAGAGGGCACCTCTTACCCTTCTAAGCGTGCGTTTCTTTGACCTGGGGGTGTGGGGCATGTAGGCTAAGCAGAGGCTACATGTCGCGTGTATCACAGGAAGAGCTGAAGGGAACTGGCACACCATAAATGAGGAGAAGGGGGCGGGAATCCTGCAGCAGCTGTTGGGCTGTGGCTGCCCTACCTTGGGGTGAAGCCACCTGTAGCTTCTCCTTCACATGGGTCTCAGAGCTCATGAACACCAAGAGCATTGGCAGAGGTGGCTCAGTGAGGCTTGGTTTGGTGGTCTTTCTGACTAGGCCCACAGGAAGCTCCTCACTGTGGAACGGACAGCCAGTCTCTCAGCACTAGTCAGGGATCTCCACAGCGTCAGCTGTGTGCTGCTATCTCAGGGAGGGAAGACTGGACTTAGACTAGGAACCAGGATGAGCAGGCTGGGAACATAGTGTCATTTTTCTACTGCTAAGCTCATTTCAGGGCAGCACCTGTTCTTCAAGGGCATTTGGGTAGAGGGATCCTAGAGTTGACTGTCTTTAAGTAGGGGAGGGGACAGAGAAGGGGAGAGGACAGGAGAGAGCATGAGCGCCAAAAGGGGGGAGTGGGAGAGAGAGAAAGCTGTTCCCTTCTGCAGATTCTATTATCTTGCAAATAGACACACCTGCTGTTATAAAATGAAGTGGAAAGGGCAGGAATGTGGGCCATACCTATCCAATGAAAAACAAAATTGCTCCAATGGTTTCTTTATAATATGTACAAAGCACATTGCAAGCCAGCGCCACAGATCCATACAAAACACACAACAATACTGCAGAAACAAACAGGAACAGATGGGCACATGGCTCTAGTCACTGGAGTTTTTGGGAGGAGGCATAATCAGGAAAAAGTCACTCTTTTAGTAAGGGTAGTTATGGGTTACGTATGATGGTGTCCCCAACACCCACTTCTATGAATGAAAGGGGGTCGCTGCCTAAAGTACTGCTTATTTGGGAAAGCACGTGGCAGAGGGAACAATGTTGGCAAGGAGGCTGCTTGGGGTCCTGTCAACAGGTCTAAAACAAAAGGATTTCTGCAAGTGCCAAGAACCCAACTTGAACAAAAGTAGGGACTTGGAAACATGAGAGGTTTGTAGGTCAGAGGTGCTAATGAGCCAGCCTGTCTACGCGCAGGGAGGCTCATGGATTCTTGGGAACCACCTTCTCCTGAGCTTTGTGCTCACTGTCTCCCACCACCCTCCCTCTCCCAAAGAAGTCAGAGCCATGTACATTCTGCTCTCACACAGTCACTTTTGACACTCTTGTCAAGCTTCCTGTTAGCCTAAGCTGCTGTCTGTGCATCTTTCTCTCTCTCTTACAGTCCAGAGGGCAGAGACAGGAGGGACAGGTAACAAGGGATGACACCCTGCAACAGCAGAGCTAAAAAGCAGATCCTGGGAAGAAGTAAGGTCATCACTTTCCCAGCCCCGGCTCTACAGCTCAGGGGAACAGAGAAATGTCTGCCACCTCAAAGCCTCATCCACTGACTCCACTCTGTGGCTCGGGCATGTGATGCTTGGATATACTGTTTCAGAGCATAAGGAGCAAATCACTTCCATTGGCCAGTAGCCCCTAAAACAAAACATGCGTTACAAAGACACCCCTCACACTGGCACACATGGAGTCACAGAGTGAACTGTGTAAAATCATGTACCTGTAGACAAAAGAACTGGATGTGTATACATTTGTGACCCTAAATGAGAAAGATACTCAGATAACTGAATGTCTCCAAGAACTGCTAGGTGTTCCTACGGCCTGCCTTCCAGTTCCTGCCCTACAGTGACGTGGCAGTCTCCAAGATTACCCATGCTGGGAGGAAGTCTATTCTGCCTGAGTTTTAAGAGCCAAGCAGTAAAGGAGGTGAGGTCAGTATGGGGAATCCCCCCCTGGGAAAGGCACCAAGGGGTTAAAAAGAAAGACAAGGGCAAGAAGTTGAGAGATGAAAAGCAGCGGGAATTTGGTGAGGAAGCAGGTTCGGTTCCTTTCTGCAGACTCCATTCATGCTCCGGCTCCTCCCACACCCCGGGAGCCCTGTGCTAGGACTCCTGCCTTCTGCCTAACAGGAGCACAGGGCTCTTGAGTGTTTACCTGTGCTCACATGAGTGGGGGCTGTCTCCACACGTGAAGACCTTGTCTTCATAATTAGAGCAAACAGTCCCCACTTCTTTCCTGAGATTCTAAGTTCCCCACGCGCTGCCAGTTCCCAGGGCCCAAACCACTGAGGAGATGTGGAATCTGGTTGGTGGTAATGACGGTGAGAGGGTATGGTTGCTGTGCTGTCTTCAGACCTTACACCATATTTGGGGTCCCTCCCAGGTGTGTGTGGGATGCTGCTCTGGCAGTAGACCAGGGGCTAGAGTAACGGAGTAGTAACTTCTCTGTGGTGAGGCTGTGTTCCCTCAGTTTCTCCTATGCCTTCATCTCCACAGATGTCACAACAGTCAGAACTGTGACTGAGAGAATAAATATTTTTGCAAAGTACCAGTTCTCCAGCTCCTGAGGAAGAGGGAGGGTCAGGGGACCCGAGGGTCTGGTGGAGATGAGACAGCCAAGGGTCTGCCTTCAGTCACGGTAGGAATGGCAAACAGGACGATCAACACCGTAACTGAGGGTAAAATGGCACCTCCAGCACCACCTCAAACGAGCCAATCTGGCCCATGTAGCTGACTTCATCTGGGCACTTGGTGTTCTGTGAAGGAAACACACAGGTAGACAGGTAATTGTGGTCTGCTGGTATCACAACCACAAGATGGCGCTCTAAGAAAGTAAACTGGGGCTGGCGAGATGGTTTGGTGCGTAAGGGTGCTTGCTGCCAAGTTGGACCTGAGTTCCAACATCCATATAGATAGAAGAAAGACCTCCCTGTAAGTTGTCCTTTGACCTCTGCATATATGTACCACCCTTCACAATAAATAAGTAAACAACAAACAAACAGAACAAGAACTGCACCACCATCTGGTGCTGGCTCCTCCACGGTCCCTCAGATACACATAGTTTCACAAAAAGCAGGTGTAACCTGGCCTGCCCAAGAATCCCCTTTTCCAGACCACAACCTCACATAGTTCTCCCTCACTTGGGCACCACAGGTATCCTGCGGCCCAGCTAGCAGCTACCCCAGTTAATGTGTTACCTCAAATTAGCATAATCTACTTACCATTCTCACCTCCTGGGGGGTGGGTAGAGTGAGGGAGTTGAGCCTTGCTGGCTGGCAACAATGGCTGTAGAAGAAAGCCCTGGACAAGCAGAGAACACATTTAATGTAGCTCTCAGGAAACCACCCTTCACATCTGACAAGCTGGGTGATATAGGGAGGAGTTTCCCTTAAGTTCTCTAGCACTATTGGATTTTTGGGGTGCTGACAGAAAAACAAACAACCCTGACACTTGGCCAGGTCGTTTTTTTCAGCAGCTTGTTTCTCTTTTCTGGTAGAAACACCGGTTCCTTACTCTGCTGAATAATGAAAGCTGCCGGCCTCCCAGGGAGGAGAGAGAAATGTCAGCCTAATGCAGGGTACCCTAGGACTCAGGACAGACTGCCAGCTCTTTTTGTTCATGACAGGCGTGTGTGGGTGTGCATGCATGTGTGTCTGTGTCATAGGACAACCTTGAGTGTCATTCAAGTGGCTTCTGCCTTTTGTTTGAGACACAGCTTTCAATGGCCTGGAACTCTGCCAAGTAGGTCAGGCTAGCTGGCCAGCAAGCTCAGGGATCTGCCTGCTTTTCCTTCTACCTGAACATTGCAGTTACAAGCACATCTCACCACAACTGTCTTTTGGCATGGGCTTTGAGAACTGAATTCAGGTCTTCTGCTCGAAAAGCAACTGAGCCATCTCCCCAGCCCTCTTTGAGTTTATTTTTATACTCCTGCTTCAACCTGGGAGTGGTGGGAATTATCTCAGATTACAAGTTTGCGGGGGACGGGGTGGGGTGGAAGATTCTTGAGGTCAGGGGCCTTGTCACAGGTACTACACTGACATGGAAACAAACTAGAGGTGGTCAGGAGCCTTACCTGCGGCATAGGGCAGGTTGTACTGTGCTGGGAGCAAGGAGTAGCCCAGGTGGTGGTGGTGGTGTGCGGGCATCAGGCGCTGGGAGGGGGAAGTGCGCGGCCGCTCAACACTCCTGTCGCCCCCTCCTGCTCCCCCAGCACCCCCAACCACCCCACAGCCTCCCCGATCTCTCTCCTGAGAACTTTTATCACTTATCTGGAAAGGAAAGGAGACACAGAAAGGTACTATAAGGAGATATATACATACCAGTGATCTAACCAGGTCCTACATTATTACTCTAAAAAGGCAGGGTATCTACAAATAAAGGGGTGCCGTCATGGGGCCCAATATTAACTAAGCCAACTGCACCTCGGCTGGGACCTGAACTTGCCCACTCCTCCCACGCTGTGGGTCTCCACACCCCACTTACCGTGGGAGACTTGCTCTTGTAGTGACTGGCATGTTGCTGCAAGATATCCAGGGCTTTGGACTCGGAGCTGGCTTTACAGCTCACACTGGGGCTGGCACAGGCCTTGTCAGCGTCCTCACCACCTGAGACCTTGCTGCCATATGGGGAGAAAGAATAGCTGGAAGGCAGATAGGAACCTGAGAAAGGAGAAATGAGGCAGTCACAGAAGTGAGGATGGCAGAAGGGTGGCTCCAGTGAGTGTGGTCAGGTGGCATCAGCTCTCCTGGATACTTTCTACCACAACACCTCGGGATGACGCTCTTGGCTTCTTCCCTTTTTAACAAGCTCTATAGGAAGAACAGGCGAAGAGATAAAGAATATGGCACGTGGTTTCCCAGAGCTGACTTCTCAGATCTCCATCAAAGCATTTACAGTCGGACAGCCTTGGGCTGGATAACCTTGAATGAAGTCACAGCCTTTTTGAGTTTCAGTTTATCATCAAAGTTAAAGATGTCAGCCAGGCATGATGGCACATATCTGTAATCCCAACATTGTGGCTATTGGGGCAGAATTCTGAGTTTGATGTCAGCCTAGACTCCATGAGATCCTGTCTTCCCCTTACATCCCCCCCAAAACAAAACAAAACAAAACAAAAAATCCAAGGGCTGCCTAGATAGCTCCATGGGTTATCAGCTGCCAGGCTGATAACCTAAATTGGATCCTAGCACTAGGGAGGGCAATGCAGGAAGAGCTACGTGAGGCTGAAGTCAGTCAGGTTAAGTCCAGCCAGGGCTATATAATGAGACCTTGTTTTTCTTTATTTAATCCCAGTACTCTAGAGGCAGAGGCAGGCAGATCACTAAATTCAAGACCAGCCTGGTCTATAGAGTGAGGTCTGAGTCAGCCAGGGCTGTCTCAAAAAAGGATGGTGGTGGTGGAGAGATGGCTCACTGTCTGTTAAGAGCATTTGCTGTGCTTCCAGAGAACCTGGGTTCAATTCCCAGCACTCACATCAGGCCATCTATAACTCCAGCTCCAAGGGAGCTGATGTCTTCTTCTGGCCTCTTTAAACACTGTGTTTACATGCAATCCCCCACCCCCCCAGTTCTAATCCAGTGCTTGGGAGGCAAGGATAAGGGGACCGTTTCACGGAGGCTAGCCTGAACTACACAGAAAATTCTAGTTCAGAGTACACAGCAAAGCCGTTTCACAACCAAGCAATGTGATACTAGGTAGACACATACCTGTAATTCTAGCACTGAGAAGGCCAAGACAGGGAGATGAGCTCAAGGTCAGCCTGGGATAGATGGCCAGACTTTGTTTCAAAAACTGAAATTGGGCTGAGGAGATGGACCTGTACACCTGAACACCTGCTGCTACTACAAAGGACCAAGGTTTCATTTCTAGCACCCACATGATGTTTCTAACCCTAGTTCCAGGAGTCTGACACCTTTTCTGGCCTCCTTGGGTATACATACATGCAGGCAAACATTCATACACATAGTAAAAACACAACTGTGCTTGCTATACAAGAGTTCAGATTACTAGAACCGACGGAAAAGGCCAGATGCACGTGCCTATGATTCTAGCACTGTGAAGTTACAGATAGGAGAACCCCTGGGGCTCACTGGCAAGACAGTCTAGGAAAAAATCAGTGAACTTTAGGTTCAGCAAGAGACCCTGTTTCCTAAAAGAAGCTGGAGAGAAGCGGAAGAAGACAAGTGGATTGACCTCTGCCCTTCACACACAGGCTTATGCTCAGGAGCACTCCCAGCCAGGCGTGGTGTCGTATGCTTACAACTCCAGCACCTGAAGGCAGAGGCAAGCAAAAGAGGAGGGAAGTTGGAGGCCAGCCTATATTATATAGCTAAGTACAGTTCTATCTCAACAACAACGAAAACACCAGAACAGAAAAAGTGCATAAATCATTCAAGACAGTGCCTGGACCAGACCAAGCCTGAAGAGATGGAACCCTTATTTTTATATAGAATATAGAGGGTAAGGCATACCATCAGGGTGAGGTGATCTCTCTTTTATCTAGGGAAAAGCTTACTTGTATTTAGAATGTATCCCATAATAATGCCAGCAGAATGTCAAGACTATAGGCTCTAGGAGGCTGGGAGCTATAAGGAGTGAATGCTCAGGCTGATCTAAATGGAAAACAGGGATTACCAGAAGCTGAGGAGGGGCAGAGCAGATGCCCAACAGACAGAAGGCATACGCTCTAGAGTGCCGCAGCACAGTGAAGTGGCCACAATTCACAGAAACCTATTACATATTTCATGAAGCGCTGGAAGAGAACACAAAGACTCCAAACGTGGAGAATGCCATTTTCCTCGATCTGATTGCTCAACACCGAGAGTGTGTGGTATAAGACCATATTATGGCCAGGCATGGTGGTGCATGCTTTTAATCCCAGCACTCAGGGGAGGGGCAAGTGGGGCTCTGTAAGTTAAGAGGCCACTTTGTTTTACACAGTGAGTTCCAGGCCAGCCAAGGCTACAAAGGGAGATCCTGTCTCAGAAAAACAAAACTAACTAGCCCTCTCCCGACTCGCAAACCAACCAACAAAACAGCAACAGAATCGGAAGAGGGATCCCACTTGGCTCTTCAGGCAACAGAAATCAGTGCATAGAGTTGACTATTAGCATTTTTTCTAACAATTTAAAACACATTTAAACCTTGGCACACTGAGAACTCATTGTCAGCAGTGTAAAAACTAATTTTTCTCAAGCTGAACCTACTGGCTATCCCCCCAGCTGACTTCAAAATGCTCTCTGCATCCCTGACAGCTTTCTGATCTCACAGCTGAGCACAACCTCAAAGCTGAATGCCTGCGTTGTTCTTCTTTGAATCTTATTTGTCACATGCACGGCTCCTGCTGTATTAAGCTGTGAGGTCCCTGATGGAGAGAACTGGTCTCCTCTATTTCTTTAGTATTCCCCACAGTGCCTTGAATGCAGCAGAAATCAGAGTGCATGCTAAAGAAGTTCCAGCAGAGAAAAGATGGCTGTGTGCACGGGAGCTTTGCCGCTGATAATCGAGAGAAGCTGACAGCAGAGGCAACCTTAGCTGAGGCAAGGGAGAGGCAGTTTTTCTGATTGTAATTAGGGTCATTTAAGGTTAGAGTGGCAATTTCACGTCATGGACACACTGGGGGAAAGGACTGTCATCTAAGCCGGTCTCATTGAACCTTAGAGCCAAAGCAACAAGGCTCTAGATCTGAAAACTGCTTTCACCTCCCTTCCCCAGGAGCAGCATAGCCAGCTCTGGCTACTGTACCTGGGTAATTCTGCATCATCACAGCAGGCATGCCCCGGTAGCTGGGGTGGTTGGGGTCATAGGACTGGCTGTACGAGTAGCCGTGCATGTAGGGGATGTAGGACTGGTGCTGGGGGAGGGGGGAGGACACAGGCACGTGGACACTCGGTCGGGGTTCCTTGCTTCCAAGGCGCGATTCCTCGGATGCAGGTAGCTTGCAGTCAGTACTTGTGCTTTCCTTCCCATCTTCCTTGGGAACAGAGTCCTTACTCCGACTCCTTTCCTCCTTTAATTTTCTGTCCCGTTCCTCTTTCCACCGATCATCCTCTGACTTGATGTCTGAGTATTTGGCAGGATAAACATATGTCCACATGCGGGGCTCTGTCTCCTGCAAAAACCACAGAGTAGAGCTAGACACGAGAGAGCAAGTGCTGAGTAGGGTTACACACAAAAGACCCTTTCCAAACCCAAGGCCCCGCCCGGCAGAATCACAGCAACGGACTGTTATAACATCCAAGGCAGAGTAGGATCCTGGCTTCTATCGATTTTGTTTACAAAAACAGTTAATTCCAGCACTGAGGAGGCAGATAGAACTCTATGAGTTCAAGGCCACCCTGGTTTACACAGAATCTAAGCCAGCCAGGAATACACAGTGAGACCCAATTCTCTAAAACATCTTCTCAAACCCAAGGAAAGAAGATTCTGAGAGAGATGCTCTCAAAGTAAGGAAGAATTCTGGGGCAATGCATCAGAAAACAGAAGAGGTTGCCTCCTGCCAAGATGTTTATGTTGCTCTGCAGAGCAACCACTGCCCCTCATGTCAGGACGGGTAGAGCTAACACAGGAGGAAAGGGGAGACATTCTAAGACTCCCGTGTGAGTGTCTGCAGGCATCAGAAGAGAGCATCAGATAGATTCCCTGGGGCTGGAGTTAGGGAGGCTGAAGCCATCTGATATGGGTTCTGAGACATGAATTTGAGTCACTGGAAGAACAGAGGCACTTTTAACCACTGAGCATCTCTCTAGCCCCATTAGTTTTAATTCTTAAATATTATTTACTTATTAAGAGAACAGGGTTTTGCTATGTAGCTCAGGCTGGCCTTCAATCTACTATGTAGCTCAGTATGGCTATAAATTCCAATTTTAGCCTTCCAAGTACTAGGATTACAGGCATGTGCCCAAAGAGCTGTCACCATTAAACCCTTTAAAGAGACCTGTTAGTTGAGTCCTGTAGGCCTCTACCCCACAGAACCATACAGGGGAACACTGGACTAGGAAACACAATGCCAAGGTTCTTGTCCTGCTCTGATAGTGAAGGCCTGACTAATTGTAGACAAAGTAAGTTGTCTTATTAGTTCTCTCCTTTTTAAGAGAAGAATGCCACTTAAGGAGGTAAAGTGCTTTTTAAAAACATTAAAACATACAGAATTCCTAAAACCATACTACTCTCTTGCTAATCTCAATTTCATAGAACCTCTACACAGACAGTGCTGCTCCGCGGGGCCAGACAGTATATCACATAGCACCTCCACTTCCTTACATACAGCAGTTACCTGTCGGTACCAGAGGATTGGATCCACCTCTGCCTGTCGGCCACAGTCGGGGCCTGCTTTAGTCTCAGGGGTCTCCTTGCCTAGGTGGCTGGCCTCACCCAGCTTCCCTTTGAGGCCTTCAGGGGCCTGGCTGGGGATTTTTGATGAGTCATCTAATTTGGGAATGATGACGGACTTGGTAGGATCAGACCCTGGTTCCTTGACCTTGCCTGGCCCTGACTTCACCAGGTCTGTCAGACTGGGGGCCTTGGTGAGAGTCGGAGGAACTGACGGCTTCTGCTTCCACTCTTCCTTGAGTGATGCCTCCCGCTCTTTTAGGCCCATCTCTGTCTTCTTGTCCAGTCCCCGCTGCTGCTGCTCCAAGCTCTGCCGCTTCTGCTGTTCTTCATACTGCTGCCGATAAGCTGTGTTGGTGCTCAGGAGGTGAGTGTGGTAACTCTGGTCACTGTAGCCATACGGAGGCACGTAGGCATACTGATTGTAGTACAGGGACTGCATGTACATGTTGGGCCGCTGCTGGATGACAGAGGGCTGCTGACTGGAACTGTTCAGCTCAGGTTTCTTTTCCTCACAGACATCATTCTTCACTTTTCCTTCTGTGCTCTCCGGCTCCTCATCCTTTTTTGACTTTAGGGCCTGGCCCTCTATTCCTGCCTGGCCACTTGAGTTGAGAGCCCCTGGGCTGGACTGTGCATAACCTGGAGAGTAGTAACTTTCAAAGCCTTGATAATATGGTGAGTCTTTGCTCTGTGGCTGAGGGGGGAAAAGTGTTTTCTTAGCCCCTTCTTTAACCAGCTGTTCAGGGTCCTTGGACTTGACACTGTCCACCTTGCCCTCCCCATCCTCCCCAGCATCAGAGATGTCAGAGTAGGCAGGGCTATTGGTTTTGACCGAGCCAGCTTCAGCTCCGTTCTGGGTCACTACATGTAGGGGAGTTAAGGGTTGGGTTGGTGTGGTACTATCTAGGCGGCTGCTGCCTCCAATTGAAGGGCTGGGGGCATTGTCCGTAAAACTGTAAATCTTATCAGCTTCTGCCTTGATGCTAGCTAACCGGCTTTGGTGGGAGTCTGAGGAACCATTCAGAAGCCCCTCCATTTTTATTCCCTCTCCTGATGACTCTCTGAATGGGCTTTTACCTTCTTCTGCTCGGCATACCTTCCCAGGGGTGAGGGGACTTTCAAGTTCCTTTGATGATTCCTTCTTTTTTTTGTCTTTCTTTTTCTTGTCCTTGGCAGGGGTCAAGGCAGGGTTGACTGTGAAAGGCTCTCCCATAACAGTGGGCTTGGGCTGAATGGGCTTGAGCTGAGGACTGTTGGGCATTGCTTGGACTACTGTGGTGGTCAAGCCTGAGGAGGAGCCTGGGCTTGCTGCTGTGAAGGTGGCTGTCTGGAAAGTGTAGACCTGCTGTGGGGGTATGGCAGGGGCAATGGGCCGGGCTGATTTTAAGCTCTTGGATGCAATCTTTTCAGGTTTCAAACTGGAGGGCTTTTTACATTTTTCTTTTTCCATACACTTCCTTTCCAAAGAGTCAAAGGCATCGTTGCTTGTTTCATCCATTACTGAGGGTCCATCATCAGAGCCGTCATTGGATAAGGCCCCAGGGTCTGTATCTCCTTCCCCACTCAATTTTTTCTTACAGAAGCCTTTTGTGCTGAATTTGCTTGAAGGGGAAGGGCTGTGAGGCTCAACAAGCCGAACTTTGGGGGTAGCTGAGCGGGCAGGGGACAAGGATCCTTTCTGTGAGACAGGTGCACCATTGCAGCTGCTGAGGTCTGCATGGAGGGTGGGCTCTTCCCCATACTCACTGTCTCCATCAGCTTCTGGTTTGCTGTCGTCATCCGTGTGGGCATGAGCTTGGTGGTACTTAAGTCCATTAATGTGCTTATACTTTTTGTTGCAGTTTGGGTGGGGACAGTCAATCAGGACTGGGGAGGGACAATTTCTGTCTACAATAGTGGGTTCCACCTTGGTCCCAGGGAGAGGCCCGGTGGCTGAACCCATGGAATTTGTGCGGACACGTTTGCTCCCTTTGGAGTCCTCTGAGCTAGAATTCAGTTCCATGTCTGAAAGTGGCTTGTTTTTGCGTTTATTAGCTGAGGAAGGGCTGGCCTTGACATCCTCAGAGGCGCTGCTGGCAGGGGGGCGGTGCTCTGAAGAGTTCTGGCTCCCTCGACGGCCTTTGCTATTAGCTCCTGCTCGAGTTTTGCTGTTGCTGCTGGTCCCTTTGCTGTCAGAGGCTGTGGCTGTCTCACTGACAGGTGTGTTACTGTTAGGACGCATGCGTTTGCCTCTTCCTCGACCGTTACGCATTTCCAAGTCACTGGTGGGGGAGTCACAGAACCTTGGCAAAGGACAAATAGGACAGAATATTATCAAGGGGAAAACTCCTTTGTTTTTGTGTGGCAAAATGGCCTCCCTGCACAAGCCATTACACTATGCTTTGTTTTTTGCTAAGCCCAGGCTGGTATGGAACTCACTATGTAGTCAAAGCTAGTCTCCAAATTGCAGCAATTCTCCTGCCCAGCTTCTGTTTTAATGACTGTGGTTTCTTTTAGAAACCTCCATAGGAACTGTATTGAGGGGTAACCACCCAGGATGTCATTTGCATATCTGTTCTGGATCATTCCACCATATTTTAGGCATCTCAAGCCCTAGCAAACTGGGTACTAACATTAGGAATAATGTATAAGAAAACATTGAAGTGTTAATGATTTTATTGTATTTTAACTTTTGTTGGAAGTGAATCCATAAGCCTGCAACATCTCAACCCCAAAATGTTGCCCTTATCACACACATTTTGGAGACAAGGTATGTAGTCTAAGTTAGCCTCAAACTCCCACTGTAGCTGAAAATGGCTTTGAATTTCTGATCCTTCTGCATCCACCAAGGGCTGGGATGACAGGTACAGAGCACTATGGCTGGCTTGAAATGTTAAAGATCAAACTGCAACTTGAAAATAAGGCCAGGCACGGTGACTCAGACAAGGAAGGGCCTGTAACCCCAGCACTTGGGAGGCTGATGTAAGAAGATCACCTTGAGTTTGACACAGCCTGGGCTACGGAATGAACCTTTGTCCCAAAGGGGTTGGGAGAGAGGGAAGTAGGAGGAAGAAGGAGGTAAGCAGGTAGGGAGATGGGTAGGGTGGAAGGAAGGAAAATGGATACAGCCTAGTGCGGTGGCTCAAGCTGGCGATACCAGCACTCAGGAGGCTTGAGTTTGGGGCCAACTAATTATGTGAGATGCAGACTAATATAAACTAGACAGTCTGGATGTGCTCACCTTGGGGGTGCCCAATCATGTCTTGTGCAGTCAAGAAGTGTACCTACGTATGTCTTGTTCCTCCATGTCACATTTACCACCAACATCCCTGGGAGAAAAAAAAAAAGAACAACGTATGGATGAGACAAATTTGTTGGCCACTACAAAGAATATTCTTCATCTGAGCAGTACTTTGACTTCTCCTATGAAAGTTTAGAGGTGCTTTAGTACCAATAGGACAGATACAACTGGGCCAGAATAGTTTTATGGGAATTGCCTACAATTCTCCTGGAGCCCTATACATGGACAAGAGTTCAAAGACTTCATAGCCTGATGAAGACTTTCATTTTAAATTGTTTTGAAACAGGGCTTCATAGATTCCAGGCTGTCCTTGAATTTACTATATAGCTGAGAACAACCTTGAGTCTCTGAGCCTTCTTCCACTATCTGAATGTTGGGATGACAGGAAGGCCCAACACATCCAGATTTATGCAGTCCTCAGGACTGAACTCAGGGCTTTGTGCATGCTAGATAAGCATTCAACTGACTGAGTTACATCCCAGCTGTCCCCATAGTCCAGGCTATCCTCAAACTCTCCATCTAGCCAAGGATAGCTTTGAATTTCTGATCCTTCTGCCCCTACTTTCTGAGTGCTGGGCTTGTATGTGTATGCCATGGACGCCTAGCTTAATTTTAACTGAATTCAGTATTTCAGTGCATGACTTAACCACAATGTATATGTTCTTTTTGTTGTTGTTGGTGGTGTGGTGTGCAGTTTAGGTTGTTCAGTATATTTTTTACTATTTTTTTTTTTTCTGTGTAGCTTGGTTTGTCCTGGACTCTCTTTGTAGACCATGTTGTCCTTGAACTCATAGTGATCAACCTGCCTCTGCTTCCCGAGTGCTGTGACTGAAGGCATGCATCTGGCTGGTATATTTATTATACTCTTTCCTTTAAGAAAAAAAAAAAAAGACGTATTTATTTATTATGTATACAATGTTCTGTTTTTGTGTATACCTACACGCCAGAAGAGGGCACCAGTTCTTAGTATAGATGGTTGTGAGCCACCATGTGAGTGCTGGGAATTGAACTCAGGGCCTCTGGAAGAATAGCCAGCGCTCTTGACCTCTGAGCCATCTCTCCAGCCCCTATATTTTTACTGTTAAAGACTAACTTTTTTTTTTATCATTTTTAGTTATATGTCTAAGTGTGTCTATGATTAGCTATAAGCACATGCTGATGAGGCCATACGTGCTAAGATCTCCTTGGAGCTGGAGGTGGCTGTGAGTCACCTGATACTGAAGTTGGAAACTGAACTTGCGTCCTCTAAAAAAGAAGTATGCTCTCCTAACCACCAAGCCTTCTCTCCAGCCTCACTCTTAATGTCACAATAAATATCTTGATATGTTGTTTATTTTATTTAGGGGGGGTTGGAGGCTGGAATATGTCTCACTCATTTAGCACACAGGAAATTCTGGTTTAATCCCTAGCACCACATAAAATGGGACATTGTGGCAGAAACCTATAAGCAAAACACTTGGAAGGCAGGATTAGGAATAATGTAAATATAAGTCATCCTCAGTTACTTAGCTAGCTCAAGGCCAGCCTAGGGTATATGACATCCTGTTTCTTACGTCACAAAAGGGATAAAGGGCTTTTGAATATGTTGCAGTACGATATTTCTAAATTCAAACAGCAGCATAAAAAAAAAAAAACCTAAAACAACGAAATCTGGGCATGGTAGTAAGCATCTGTAATTCTGACATTTGAGGATGGGGTGGGGGCAGGATGGTCAGGGGCATTCAAGGCCAATTGGTGTACAGAGCGAGCTCCAGGACAGGCAAGGCTACACAGAGAAACTCTATCTCAGAAAAACAAAACAAAACAAAACAAACAAAAACAAAAAACACAAGAGAGCGCGAGTGAGAGAGCGCCCACATGCTCATCTGGAAGATTAAACACAGGGAAGACAGCACTGTGTGGCACCATGTAAGGAAGAGTATATATTTTTCACTATATATTTATTTGGAGGGACAGGGGACCATGGCGTGCATGAAGAGGACAGAGGACAATTTGCAGCAACCAGTTCTCTTATTCTATCATGTAGGTTCCAGGATCAAACTTAGATCATCGGGCTTAGTGAGACATCTTGCAGGATTGAATATTTCTAAGTAGGGAACTTAAATCTAATGAACAATGACATGTAGTATGCTTCATGGTAAATATTTTTTTTACTTATTTATTTTCATGTGCTAGAGTATGCATTTGGAGATCAAAGGATAAGTTGATCCTCTTATCTCTGCCTCCTGAGTCCTAGAATTAGAGCAATAACGGCCCCCCCACCCCGCCGTGGTTACATTTGAATAGACAAAAAAGAGTTGTTCCACTCTTCTATTATTATAAATAAATATACCCTTGAATAAATGATGTAGCTTTGTTCAGCATAAATATGTCTGTAAGATAAATAAATAAAATAGGTAGTCACATTTTTGTTGGGAGTTTGGAAAAATACTGGCAAATTGCTTCAGAGAGAATGTACTCATTTACATATCCCCAGTACTACATGGCGTATGTGATGTGACATGTAGGTGCTGGGAGCCAAACTCAAGCCCTCTGCAAGAGCAGCAAGTGTTTCTAACAGCTGTGTCCCTACTATTCTCTTTAACTGCAACTTTTAACATCCTGAAATAAAGTCTGTATAACATGTACTCCTCAGCCGGTCATATACTGATGACAGTAAATAATATGTAGAAATTATCTACTTTTGGTTGTTATGTTTATTAACCACTTATGGCTTCTGAGTTAACAGTTTTTTTTGTTTTTGAGACAGGGTCTTAAAACTCAAACTTGCTCATTATATAACCCAGTAAGTGAAGGATAACCTTGAACAAATGTGTGTATATATATATAAAACTGCCTCTACAGTGCAAAAATTACAGATATGTGTCACTATAATCCAGCGCTGGAGATCAGAATAGCCAAACTCATAAAAACAAACAAACAAAAACAAAAAGAAAGTAGAAGCAGAGACAGAAAGCTCTATGCATTCCAGGACAGCCAGGGCTGTTCCCCCCACGCCCAAAGAAACAGTGGTAACAGCGGCAGAAGCAGTTGTTGTTTGGGCCCATGAGATGGCTGAGTGAGAAAAAGCACTTTCTGCCAATCCCTGGGACCCACAGGGTGGATGAAGAAAAACCAACTCCTTCAAATTGTCCTCTGACTTCTTCAAGTATTCTGTGGCACATGCATGCACATAATAAATAAACATATAAGAAAAAAGGTCAAGGTCATTCTCCACTAGAAGAGACCCTTCCTTCCTAAAACAAAGAAACAAAAAAAGAAATGAAATCAGAAATCAAAGTCCAAAAGAAGAAGTAAATAATTTATTAAAAGACTAACAGAAACCAGATCTTTGGAATTCTAGGAATGACACAGCTACCTCTAATGGATTCTTATTCTTTTCAAACTATTTTTCTTTTTGTCTTTTTTGTCTATGATAAATGACATGTAAGTCTGCAGGGAGTAGGTATTCCAAGGGAGGAAAGGATAGGATTCCTATCCCTTTCTGAGACCCTGGCTTCTTAAGAAATGGACTGACTTATCTTCTAGGAAAGTAATTGAGCTAAATTTTCTTCATAAGCAGAGTAAATTCACCCTTGAGTGATAGGCTGTTTTGCTTAGTTTAAAGAAAATACTGCTTGGCATGGTGGCATACACATTTAGTTCCAGAAGAGGAAGGCAGATCTCTGAGTTCCAGGACAGCCAGGACTATACAGGGAGACCCTGTTTAAATAAAAAGAAAACCCAAAAAACTAGTGTCCATTTGTTTCTAGACAAGGTATGCCACATTTATAATGGGGATGAACACAGCTGTACAGAGAGAACAGACATACAAGTAGATGGATGCCATGTCTAGTCTTCAAACAGCTGCGTGGAACACATGTTTATAAATATGACTTCTTTCTCTGTCATATTCTGCAAACTTAACAGAACTGAGTGAGCTGAAGGTGACAAGTCAGAGAGCTGGCAATGAAGAGCGGAAGAGGAACACTTCTAACATGGAAAGACAAAATGGAGGCTTGTTGAAATGTCACAGGAAACACATTTTGCTGAAGTGCAACACTCTTCTACGAGTGAGACAGCTGGAGAATCAGAGGACAGGAAGGAAGAGCAAAAACCAACATGTTTCAGACCTACTTTCTCCAAGCTTTAGGGCAGTAAAAATAAGAAAAACAGGTCTCCATCTTTTGAAGGGTTTCTACTTTTCAGTGTTCACAAAATGAGAAAAGCCTTGGCATAGTCACAGAGCAATTCTGTTAAGAAGCATGCTTTATGTCTCCCTATGCTGTCATTATCACTTTTACTGAGTCACACACAAGAAAGGAGCCAAGGCGCCCCCCACCCTCCTGGAAGGCTGGGACTAGACCTCACTTTTTTGTATTTTCAAAGACTCTTTTTGTGTGTTCTGCCTGCATGTATGCTTATTACACAGAGGCCAGAGAGGAAGTGGAGTTATAGCTAGTTTTGAGTCATCCTGTAGACGCTGGGAACAAAACCCAGGTCCTCATCAAGAGCAGGAAGAACTCTTGATCACTGGGTCATCTCTCCAGTCTTACTCATTTACCTTTTGAGACAGTCTCACTGTTTCTGCCTCCTACACGCTGAGATGAAAGGTGTGTGCCACCATGCCTGGCTTATTATTTACTTTTAAAACTGTGTGCGCGTGTGCATTTGAATCCACCTGCAAAGGGTGCAGGTGCCTCCTTCTGTCATTTCATATGTTATTCCTTTGATGGTCACTCCCTCTACTTGGAGTTGATGTTTTTTTCCCCCCCAGAAACCTAGTTGTACACTTTTTTCTGTTACAAGAATTAATTTCTTCTTTCCTTTCTTCACTCTATCTCTGCTCTCTTCTCCCTGACCCAGGGTGTGTACACTAGACACCAAATTCCGATTTATTCCTATTGGGCAAGCAACATGCTTTATTTTTTGGTTTTTCAGAGACAAGGTTTCTCTGTGTATCAGACTCAGCTGTCCTGGACTCCACTTTGTAAACAGGCTGGCCTCAAACTCACAGAGATCCTCCTGCCTCTATCTCCCAAGTGCTGGAATTAAAGGCGTGCGCCGCCACCCCTGGCTGCACTCTGCATCCTTAACTGGTCTGTTATAAGAAGTCTAGCTCCTTAAGAGGAGTACTGGCAGTTGGGCATGATAGTACACACCTGTGATTCCAGCACTTGGGAGGCAGAGGCAGGTGGATCTCTGTGAGTTTGAGGTCAGCCTGGTCTACAAAGTGGAGTCCAGGACAGCCAGGGGTGTTACAGAGAGAAAGCTTGTCTTGAAAAACAAAACAAAACAAAAGGACCACTGAAGATTGCGTAAGCAATCTAAAGCAGGGGACTTGAGGCATGGCTCAGTAGAAATATGGGCTAAAAAAAAGGAAACAGAACTGGTTTCTGTGGTATCTGGATGGGTAAGAGCCAGCCACTTTAGCCTATCTTCTCCACCACTGAAATCTCTCACTAATATCTTCCATTCCATTTCTACCATAACCACTAAGGTGATGCCCTCATTAGCTCACCTAAAGACTATTTTAACATCTTTGAACTAGATTGCCTTTGCTAAAGACTGCAGGCTTCAGTTCTATCCATTCAGTTAGTAAGTTACTGTCAGATTCATCTACTTCAAACACTGCTTTCAAGCAATTAGCCAAGATATTAGTGATTACTTATACCCCATCAATGTGCCAAATACTACTTGGAGATTCAAAACAGAACAGGAATATATGGTTACTGAACTGAAAGTTTCATTCAATTTTCAGGGTACAGAATGGATAAACATAAAATATCATTGTTAAGACTGACCAACCAACCATAAAACCAACTGGCTAGATGTGTTGGAATGCATTCGTCCCATCTACAGGATAGGCTGAGGTAGAGGACAACGTGAGCCCAGGAGTTCAAGGTCAGCCTATACAAAATAGGGAGGCCTTTATCTAACCAAAACTAAATTGAAACAGTCCCTCAAATAACAGATGCCCTCCTCCCCAATATGGGTTTGGATCATAGCTCTGAGCATAGGCTTAGCACATACAAGGCCCTGGTTTTTATCCTTAATACCAAACCCTAAAACACATTCTGTGAACTGTGGTAGCCAAATCTGTGGCAGACCAGTCAAAGAGGGGAGGATGAGGTGACACACACAAGAAGATGCCACCCTGTGGTGGGAAAGGGCTGCGTCAACATAGGGAAGAGGCTCAAGGGCTTCCTCAAGCACTGACTCTAAACAAACTCTTGTCAGATGCTACAGATTTGGGGCTAACGCATTCAAAAAAGTGAAAGAAAATAAGAAACTTGTTTTGGATTGAGACAGGGTCTCCCTATGTAGCTCTGGCTAGAGGCTCACCTTTCCCCCAGGGCTGGGGTTAAAAGGCACCACCATGCTGGGGGATTTGTTTTTATTTTATGAGGAGGGTGTTTTGCCAGCATGCATGCATATGTGCTGAGTGAGTAACTGTGACAGTGGAGGCTAGAAGATCATCCCAGATCCCTTGGAATTGGCGTTTCAGACAGTTCAAGTTACCCTATGGGTGCTGGGAATGAAGCCTTGTCCTTGGCAAGATCATGGAATCATCTTTTTAGCCCCTAAGACAGACATTTTGACTTTCATGCTTGATGCTTACAAACAGCTTCTAACAGCTGATTTCAGCCATTTTTTTAAAAAAAACCTAATGTTTAAGCTTAATATATAAAGTATATGTTTTCCAAATCCGGTAAGAATATAGGCTGTTTTCAGCTACCATATCACTTACTTAGTTCATGCTCTATAAAATCACTTCTTTGCTCTACAGCTTCTTTATACATATAATTTTTGTTCATATATATATATATATATATATACTTATAAAGTAAATATTATTTTTCTTTACTCACCGAGCCATGTCATCAGCTCCACGATCTTATTCTTTTTGGTCATTTTATTTCCAATTTTTAATTTTTTGAGATGCAGTGGATGTGTGAGGGGGAGGAGGTCAAGGATACCCAAGGTGGCCTTGAGGTTCTGATCTTCCCACTTTCATCTCCCAAGTGCTGGGGTTATAGGTTTTACCAACATGCCCAGCTTGTCTTATCTGCATGTGTGTACATGTGCACACATGTACCATAGCAGAGATGGAGGTCAGAAGTCAGTTCTCTCCTTCTACCATGTGAGTCCTGGGTACTGAACAATCTATATTGCTATATTATATCTAGTTTGTAATATCTACATTCATCATTTAGTAATCAACAATTAATGAGCTCCTATCCATAGTTTGTGGCTATGAAGAAATACAGTAAGAATACTTGTTGCTCAAACATGAGGACATGAGTTTGGATTCCAACCCCACTTCAAAAGACAAGCAAGGCTACAACAGCTGCCCGTAACTCCAGCACCATGAGGGACCTATTTCAAGGTGACACAGCAGGATACCTGATATCCTCCTTGGCCTTCATACACATGTGTAGAGGCACCTGAGCTGGTACATACCACACAAACACACCAGACTCATTAATATATATATACTCATAAATGTATATGTACATACACAAAACATAATCCCTCATATGTCTTATAATAGTTGGAATAAGCACATACAAATAATGACATGCTTTATATGTACATATAAGAACAAAATAAAGAATACCTAAGTGACCTATACTTTACTGCATTGCTTCATGTCTAATGAAATAGGATGTGCTGTTAAATTTAAAAGACTACAATAATAAAGCTGTAAAATAGTTTCCTCTGGACAGCGGTGAAGCAACAATATTGTCATCTATATCTCTAGTTTTCTTCAAGAGTCAAAAATAAGAGGTAAGGGTTGGCGAGAGGACTCAGGGGTAAAGTGCTTGCTGCTGATAACCTGGACTTGAGGCCTGGGACCAGTACAGTAGACAGAAAGAACTGGCTCTTGGAAGCTGTCTTCTGACCTTAACAGTCATATATATCCCTCTCCCTAACAAACAAAGTAAATGTTTTGTTTGTTTTTAAAGAAGGGTAATTTATATAATTCATCTGCTCCTTGATGGCTCTACTACCAATTTCATAACCCTTTATTTCACACAGTCTAGGAGAAATTCTGGACATTATTAGTAAGTTAAAAATCATAAAGGGCAGTAGCTTACCAATATTAAGTTAAAGCAACATTCTATGTGTGGTTTTATTTTATTTTACTTTTTTTTTTTTTTTTGGTTTTTCAAGAGAGGGTTTCTCCGTGTAGCCCCCACTGTCCTGGAACTCACAGAGAGCCGACTTCCTCTGCCTCCCTAGTGCTGGGATTAAAGTTGTGCGCCACCACTATCCAGCTTTATGTGTTTTTAAAATTTATTTTGTACAATTTACTTATTATTTTTAAAGTTACTTTTTATTCTTATGAGCAGACAGATACACGTCCTGGTGTGTATGTGAGATCAGAGGACAACCGGTCAGTTCCTCCCTTGCACCATGGGGATCCCAGGGATCAAGCTCAGCTCAGCATTCTTGCATGACAAGTGCTTTCCCTGCTGGGTCATCTCTTGGGACTATTTGTGTGTTTCTGAGGGTGTGAAAGTAGAACTGAATAAAATTCTCTCTGCTTTCATAGCGCTTATAATACAGAATGAAGGACCGGAGAAAAAGGAAGCAGATGACATTACCATAAGCAGGTAATGTTTACTTATCAGGTCTGCAGATGAAGAGGGGGTACAGGGCAGCTGATGAATATTCTAATCTGCCCAGGTACAGGAACTCTTTAAAGACTAGAAGGTCGTGTTGTTTGTATTTTGAGACAGGGTTTCGCTCTATCTCAGACAGGTCTCAAACGCACCATTTTCCTGTCTTAGACGCCCAAGTAGCTGGGATTATGGTTTGCACCTCCATTTGTTTCTTTTTAACAACAAGGTTTTATTTTGTTTTTTTAAAGTAGCCTTGTCTGTCTTGGAATTCATTATGTAGATTAGGCTGGCCTCCAACTCTCAAGAGATCTGCCTGCCTCTATCTTTCACGTAGTAATTTTTAAAAGAGGCTCAAAGTGAAATTTTACTGTAACTACTCTTACCTCAATTACGCTGGAAATCTGGAGAAAGATAGGGGCCCGCATTTCCAAGTTGTGCATAGGACTTGAACCCAGGGAAGGGGCCACCACAGTGCACACTTGGTACTGACTAGCAGTACTGTAGGGGGTATGGAATAAGGATGGAAACATGTAAACTGACTGTGCCTACGTTATCACCAAAAGTAATCTAAGCCAGGCATACCCTGATTGGCTACAACTCCAGCATTTAGCAGACAGAGGCAGAGGAGTCAAGAGCTAAAGGTCACTCAATGAGTGACCACAGTGAGTTCAAGGCCAGCCTGGGCTACTCTAAAAATAGAAACCAAATTCTGAATGGCTAAACTCCAGTACTCAGAGTTAGCAATGGTGGTGACGAAGGTTAAGGAGAGTAGGTCTGCAAGAGCTCATATATGACACGAACAGAAGCAAAACAGCTTCTGCTTCCTTGCCATAAAGAGCAGTTGAGCCAAGGCTATGGAGCGAGATCTGGGAGAGACCTTCATCAACAGGAGCTATTCCACTTACCTGGCTAAGAGCATCAGTCTAAGACCCACAAACAAGGTTTGCTCAGCTGCCATGTACCCAGAGTCACTGTTTCAGAAAAGGTCAAAGATAACTGAGTTCTGTAATTTAGCCTCTCCTGGCTCTCAATTATGTGGCATCTGCTAATTACTTTGTATTATTAATACAGTTTAAGAAAACTATTTGGTTGCACTATTTGCACACCCTTAATTTGTTCTACATGAACACGCACACATATAAAGCAAATACGAAAATTCACCCGACAAATCTTAAAGGAAGCAAAGTTGTCTGTTATTACTTCATAACAATGTGAGAGAACACAATTTGTGTCATTCTGCCTTTTTTATGGGCTCTATGTGGTGGAACATACCTGTGATCCTAGCAATCAGGAGGCAGATGAAAAAGTTCTGGGCCAGGCTGGATTACACAGTGAGATTGTCTCAGAACACCACCACAATCACCAACAAAAAAGTAAGCGGGGGCCTGGAGGGATGGCTCAGCGGTTAAGAGCAGAGGACCAGAGTTCAATCCCCAGCACCCACATGGCAGCTCACAACTGTCTGTAACTCCAGTCCCAGAGGATCAAACACCCGCACACAGATATACTTGCAGTCAAAACACCACGGCTCATAAAATAAAAAGTAAAAAAGATAAAGAAAAGTAAACAGGTCAACAAGATGCTTCAGCAGAAATAGGCATGAGTTTGGAATCTGAGACCCACATGGTAGGAGAGACTCGACTACTGAAAGTTGTCCTCTGACTGCTGTGTGCATGTGTGTGAGTATGTGTACATGCCTATGATCTTCCTGTGCTCCAGCGTGCTTGGCTTATGGTAGCATTCCATACCACCTAATTTGAAATATTAAAAACAAAACAAAACAAAAAACTGGGGGGAGGGAGGGCAGCGGCTGCGGTGTACTGCACGCCTGTAATCCCGGCACTTGGGAGGCAGAGGCAAGAGGATCTCTGGGGTCAGTCTGGGGACAGCCAGGCTACACAGAGAACCCTGATCTCAATCAAACAAACAACTGACTTTTATTTCTTTATTTATGTGGGTTTGTGCATGTGAGTGGCATCAGATTCCCTGGAGCTATAGCTTTAGGAAGCTGTGAGATGCTTGACTTGGGTGCTGTGAACCAAACTCAGGTCCTGGGCAAACGTTTAACTACTGAGCCATCTCTCCAAACCCACTGTCTTCAAGTTCCCCATTTATATTTATGTCTGCTGCCAGACAAAATCTGCTATAGATTTTGGGATAAATATTCACCTTCCTCTGACAGGTTTCTCAGTCTGTGTATGTAGAGAGGGGTTGGGAGGTTGCTGAATGACAATCTCACAGGGGTCACAGACCAGTTCTTTATATTATGCCCCACAGCAGCTGCAAGATTAGTTAAGAATTTTATGGCTGGAGGTCACCACAGCACAAGGAACTCTATTAAAGGGTCACAGTATTCGGAAGGTTGAGAACCACTGCACTATGAAATGATACAGTAAAAGACTGTAGAACTTAACTGTCCTCACACACAGAATATGTCTGCTCAAGATTCAGATCCCAGTATAATGCCACTGATATTAGGGGAGGAGTTCTCTAAGCCCAGCAACACACAAAGTATTATGCGGAGTTCCCGGCAGGACACTGTTAATTATGCCTGAGCATTTTTTCTATGTCACCACACATTTAATCTTAATAATCCCCATAGTACAATTATTCCCAATTTATAGAGGAGGAAACAGAAGCTTAGAGCAATCCATTCTAATGTCAGATAGTTTATAAATAAGACGCACAGACACTCAGGTTTAGTGGCCTGCCTATAATCCAAGGACCCAGGACACAGAGGTAGAAAGATTCGGACACCAAGGTCATTCTTACCTCTCTATATAGCAAGACATTGAGCCCAGCCTGGTCTGTATATGAGCCTGTCTTAAACAGGACAAGACAAAACATAATTTAAATACAGCCTGATCAGTCAGACCAAACCCAAATCAGTATGGCTCTAAACTACCAAGCTGCATTTATAACTGCTGTCACAGGAAAAAACAACAACGTATTTTCTCAGCTCTCAGGAGTTCATTATTTCTTGGTGTAGAATACTACACATTCTACCGACTACAGTTGAGAATACAGTTGAGGACTATCGTGAAACACATCAATACTCATGGACTTATTTTTGGCTGAGAATCGGGTTATTGATTTTATGTTTGACTGCTCTCTACCAGAAAACAGCAATAATAAAGCTGCACAGAGGTGGCAAAGGCGAGGCTACACAGCGGAGCACACAGAAATAAAAAGAAATCATCACCTAAGCAAAAAGCGACATAGGACAGAAAGAAAAAGAGAAGTAGGGAAAAGAAACCCTGAAGGTCAAAGCTGTAAAGTTGCTACTATAAAACAGTGAGTGTTTCCTTTGTCTGCCTGGTGCAGACTGAAGACATAAGGAACGAAAAGCAGGGCAAAGGACAGAGCTCAGTGGGGAGGATGCCTCATTAGCAAGTATGCATCCTTGGGTTTGACACTCAACACCAGCCTTAGTTACATAATGAGTTCAAGGTCAACCTGGGATATGTGAGACTGTGGCTTAAAAAAAAAAAAAAAAAAGGAAAGAAACACAAGGCTCAAAATTTAAGTACTAGAAAACTGTAAAGGTTATCTTTAAAATATTATATATTAGCCGGGCATGATGGCAAGCGCCTTTAATCCCAGCACTTAGGGAGGCAGAGGCAGATGGCTCTCTGTGAGTTCAAGGTCAGCCTGGCCTACAAAAGTGAGTCCAAGACAGGGCTACACAGAGAAACCCTTTCTCGAAAATCAACACCCCCCCCCACAGTAATCACTACACCAGTCCTGATAAATCCTTAGCATGGAATGCTATGCGGCTACTTAAAATGTTCTCAGAGTTATTTTACCTTATGAGAAAATGATCTTGGCGTATTCCTCTAAATAAACAAAGACCTCAAATCATGGAGGAAAGGATCCCTAATCTGTTAAAAAAAAAAATATGTGTATGAAATAGTGATCATCTCTGGTGGTCACTTATTTAGGTTTTTCAAGACAGGTCTCACTCTGTAGCACGGATGGCCCTGAGCTCACAGCAGTCTTCCTGCCTTACGAAGCACAGCACAACAGGTGAGAGCCACCACACCCGAATATTTTTAACCCCCCCAAAGCAAAACAATATCTAGACAAAATAGGTCCCCTAGAAAGCTCTATTTGTCAGAGAGACAGAAACCACTAAGCCTAGGGTCAGCGCCAGGCTGAGCAGTGCTGCTTGTTGCTGACATCCTTTACAAAGCTGTCAAATGTCATTTAGTGCACCCTTGTTCTGAGGTTGTAAATACTGTCAATTTTGCTTTTCAAGTAAAATATACTCTCCTCTCCTATACTTCTTATAGCCAAGATCCTTCTGGGCCACAACACAATGATCAAAACCCTATTTATGGTGCTTGTGTTGTTACAATTTCTTTCTTCCTTTCTTTTCAAAACAGGCTTCTCTGTATAGCATGGCTGTCCTGGACTTACTGTGTAGACCAGGCTAGCCTTGCACTCACAGAGATCTGCTTGCTGCTGCCTCCCAAGTGCTGGGATTAAAGGTGTGGCCACCACACTTAATTGAATGGAGCAATGAAGGGCGCACACACCACCTGTCACCCTCAAGTAATAAAATATTTTATAAATAATTTTACATTAATAAACATATGAGAGGAGGTAAGTCGTAACAAGGTAAGCAGACTGGAAAGTGTGTGTGGCTTGTTCCAATTTCTCTCTCTCTCTAACTTTTTATGTGAATAGATGTTTTGCTTACAAATATGTCTGTGCACCACATGTGTGCCTGGTGCCCTTGGAGACCAGAAGAGGAAGTCAGATCCCCAGGGTCTAGATGGTTGTGAGCTGCCATGTGGTTGTGGAGAAGTGGACCCAGGTCAATTGGAAGAGCTGCCATCTCTCTAGCCTCTCGAATTTCTTTCTAAAGAAGAATGGCAGCATTTCTGTGTGCCAAAAACCTTTATTCCCAATCAATACCAGCGACAAGTTTACTGGTTCTCTCAAGGTACAACATAGGGAGAGAAAGAAATCACACACAGTTTCTGGGAACCCAGAGACATACAGCCTTGCCTTGGCTTGGAGCAAGGAGTACTGTGGGAAACTAGCTATGACTCAGGGGTCATATATGAGACTCCAGGTACCACTATTGCAAAAGCCCCAATTGGGGAATGTAGGAACTGCTCTACTTTCCACAACTATCTCTGGTATGTTTTAATCTACTATTTAACTTTGATACGTTATTAGAGAATATACCAATTTCTGACTTCATTCATCTCCCCACCCCCATTCCTTCCCTTTTGTGATAGGGTCTTACTCTGTCACAGGCTGTAGCTTGAACTCATTTTGTTCTCCTGGCTGACTTAAGAGCTTTTGATAGCTTTCCTGCAGCAAAGTCTTCAATGCAGACATTAGACCTGTGAGCCATTATGGCCAGCTGAGACTGTACAGACTTCTGAGTATCACTTCCCAGAACAAAAGTATAAAGAAAGAAAAGATGTAAAGAAAGAAAGGGTAAATATAGCCAGAAAGTCACAAGAGAAAGTAACCTTCAGAAATGAAGAGTTTTGCACAAAGTAACTAACACCCACCATTTTGGAAGCCCTGGAACACTTTATGTATCCACGAATCTATCTAGATTTTTTTCAGATAGGGTCTGTGTGGTCTTGGCTGTACTTGAAGTCACAGGAGTTCTCTGCCTGCCTCTAGCTCCCAAGTGCTGGGATTAATGGTGTGAGCACCACCCATCCTCATCATGTTTTACATGAATTTGTGGAACAGAACTTGGGTTTTCCATGCTTACATGATTACTTTACCAATGGTGGGATCTTCCCCAGACGGCTACATAACAAATTCTTAAGTCTTACAAAACTTCATGCAGTCAGAAACTCAAGTTAGTAACATCTCCAGGTTATTTTCTTTCTTCCTTTCTTTTTTGTTTGGGTTTTTAAAAATGTTTATTTTTATTTCATGTAAATTAGTGTTTTGAGGGCATGTATGTCTACATGAGGGTGTTGGATTCCCTGGAACAGGAGTTACAGACAGTTCTCAGCTGTCATGTGGGTTCTGGGGCTTGAACCCAGGTTCTCTGACAAGAGCATTCAGTGCTCTCAACTGCTGAACCATCTCGCCAGCCTCTTCTTTCTTATTTTTAAAATCTCATTTACTCTGGCACTCCATTTACTTCAACTCATAACTCTGTGAGAATCAAATATATGGTCTTCCAAACCTAGAAATCTAAAGGTATAGGTACAGGCTCCTGTTCTTTAGAGAAGATACCTTCCAAGAGAACTTTCACTGTCTGGCAGTCCTTTACTAACATCCTTTTAAAAAGTCTTTGAGGGCCAGGCATCGTGGTGCAGGCCTGTAATCCCAGCACTCTGGGAGGCAGAAGCAGGTGGATCTCTGTGAGTTTGAGGCCAGCCTGGTGGTCTACAAAGCGAGTCCAAGACAGCCAAAGCTACATAGGGAAACCCTGTGTGCAAAAACCAAAAGAGTCTCTGAGGAGACCCAGGAAGGCCCTATGGAGGGTGAGTAATATGCACAGTGGAAACATGCAGATCTTAAAAAACAGTAACAACACCTGACCTTATCCTTATTTAAGCTGATTCAAGCTAACTGGATAAACCTTACATCAGTATTTTAAAACCTCTGGCCCTGTATTTTAATACACAGCAAAATCTGGGAATATTGCTGTAGTGTCTTTCATATAGTTTACCTTCAAATCTAGAGTTGACAGAAAATAAAACCGCTTAGCCTTTAATTCTAGAATCTTCTCAGCTTGGATAAGGTAAAGAAAGCCCCAAATATCAAGCAGTCCTCTCCTCCACTTGAGCACTTTAGGCTGAAGAACATCAGAAGCAGGAAAAGAGCTGTTTTAGGGCAAGGTAGGAGCACAGCACTCTAAATGTAAACCCTCCCCACTGTGAGGATGTGGTGGGGAGCCCTGGAAGGAGGCTGGAGATCTGAGAGGCTTCTTTCTTTTATCTCAAAGTGCTCGCACTGGGAAATTTTGCAGAAGTGCATCTCACATACCCTTACACTGCATGCCCTCCTTTCTCTCTTGCTGAGGCATAAACATACTACCTGGAGGCCTCCTATCAGCAGGGATCCTTCTCTGAAAATCCCTAGAGTAAGAAGGGTCATATCTCAGTGCAACTGCGTGGAGGAACTACTTGCCTGGGGTTGAGATGGAATCATACTGGCCACAGCTTTAGTATTTCATGATCTAGCAGGAGGGCCCAGGGTGACAACATAGCTAGGGCTGACTTACATGAGGCACCTTTTCTCTCTTTCTTTTTTAGCCAAAGGCTGAAAGGAGAAAGGAGCAGCCACCTTCTGAAGCCTATTCCTCTTTCTGTAACCTCTGCACGGCAGTTTCAGGGTTTGTTAAGAGAGCAGAACTGAAGCTAACACTCAGTGACAAGGAAGGGAACAGCAATAATGCGCAGAGAAAGGCAGTCAATGGCTGGGTGCTAAGGTTAGACGATCTGCCCTAGGGCCTTGGAAACCGTGGCTCTCCAGATGACACACAGAAGGACGAAGGACCATGCCAAGTTTCCACGGTAGGAGGAGGAACTGTTTCTAGACATCCTTCCTTTCTTCAAACTGTGACAACATTTACTGCTCCTGTAACAACTAAACTGTGCTTCCTCCCAAACACATATTCAAATCCATGGTACCTCAAAATAGTATCTTTGTTGTTTTGAGACAGCTCATACAGCCCACATAGGCTCTGAATTCACTATTTAGCTGAGGCTGACTTTAAACATTTACACATCCTGCTTCTAACAGCCAATGCTAGAATTTAAGCAGGGTACCACCATGCTATTACTAGTAGTCTTATAAAAAGGAGACTCAGGACACAAACACAGAAGCAAGACAGAATGTGACAAACACAGAAGCAAGACAGAATGTGAACGAATAATAACACTTATATAGGCCAAGGAATATCAAGGATTGTCAAGAACACTAGAAACAAAGCAAGTTTCTGTGAACTATAAGAGGGCTTAAAAACACTTTCAGATTTCTAATCTCCAGAATGGAGAGCATAACTCATTGCTCTGAGCCAGGCAGTTTTTACTAGTTAGTTTCAGAAGTACTAGGGAACTAACATAGCCTCAAAGGCAGATGAAGTGTTAATTAAGTCAGTCTCATTTCACCTTAACTCAGCCTCATTAAATTGTGGTTGCTAGACCGAAGTCCAGGTCATGGTGGGTGGAGAAGGGCAGTGATGGCAGCAAACCATCACCGTGGGGGGCATGTGCACCGTAAACATACCCAGCATCTCAACCTGCTGGTTCAGAATGGCGGGTGGCAGGAAGAGCTTAGCTCTAATCAAGGGGCCCAAACACTATCTGCGGGTTGCTCTGATCTCAACCCAGCTCTTGGTAACTAACACTAGCTTAAGTAGAAGGATAAAACTTTGAATCTTCTTTAAACTAATCTGTGGATTCAATGTAATCCCAATCAAAACCACAGCAGGCTTTTTTCATTAAAACGTCACAAGCTGACCCTAACCTTAACATGGAAATGCATAATGCAGGACAGCAGCTGAGCGGTCTAGCAGCATCTGATGCAATCGCACATGTCAGGGAGAGGGAAGGTTTCATTTTATTCCCCCCATCCACTTTTTATTCACATTGATATTGGATTCAAGAGATTTAAAATGTAATTCTAAGGAGAGTGCTAACCACTGGAAAACAGAGGCAAACTTGGTCAATGATAAATGCACTATTCCAAGCACTTGAACATTAAATGATCTGTGAATTCCTGAGGTGGGGGTAACTGGAAAAGCTACTCCCTCAGTTACTTCAGGGTTGGATATTACATTTGACTATGAGCTCAATGGATGCAGGAAATTATTCCATAGTCTTCTAGGCGTTTAAAAGCTATCCTAAAAAGAAAATAGAGAACCTGGGCGGGGATGGGGTGGGAGTCTACTCAACGTCTTCCAATAGCCCCTTTCTCCTGTGGCTCGTTGCTATGAAGAAGGCCATGAAGGAAGCCACTGAAAGAAGTAAAGGATCTGGCATGAGCCAGCACTGGACAGTGGATTAAACAAAAATTCCTTAAGCAATTAGAAAGACACACTTTCCACGTTTTCCTAATCCTGCCCCTTATGAAAGTACATGGGTCTGGCTCCTCACTGTAATTTAACTTAGAAACAGAGAAGCCTGAATGGCCCCAACAAAGCCTGAGCCTTGGCAGGCGTATTGTGAGGCCATTTAGCAATGCTGTCTCACGCCAGGAGGAATAAGCTACCTACCCACCCTATCCTGGGGAAATTATCTCCGATGCCTAAATTATAAAGTTGATGCCCTGTGATTTCTTTGTTCTGTAGAGCCTGAGGGAGAAGGGATAATGAGGTATCAGAAGGGGTAGAGAATTGTCCCTTGTTTGCTCTGCCTGAACTGGTTTAAAACTGCTGCCCTGGGAGAAAGGGCTAGTTGCCAAGTTTGTTGATAGCTTCTGCCCATCACTGCTACATCAGTTTTATAAGTGGTGTGGGGCCAAGACCTGTTTTTAGCAGTGTAAGCACTAAAACCAAAGGATTTGATGTCTAGATCTCATCTCAAAAAAACTGACAAGGACTATCCCCTCTTTTGTCCCACAGAAATGACCACGTAAGCATAATTATTAAGCGCTCCAAGGAATATACATACAACTCATGTAGTCCACCATCTCTCTTTATGAAGGAGGAGAGTAGTGTACAGACTAGCAAAATGAGCTTATCAGCAGAGCAAGAAAACACAACAGCTCTGACTTTCAAGTTAAGCAGGGGGTAGGCCAGTGCTCAGTCCCAGGTCCCTTCAGAACTGTATTTATGGCCCAGGCTTCATTTCCCTTGAACACTTATGATTTGGCAAACTTATAAAGAATGACATTGTACAAATAGGCCTATGTTCCACATGACCTAAGGTGAATTTTCAAAAGAACTTTACCTACTCCAAAGCACACAGCTTAGACACATGCACGGCCTTCCTGTTGGTGTGTCTGTGGTGTGGGGGTGAGAAGAGTGGGTTAAAGCATACTAAAGGAACATGTCTCTCTCCCTTAAGATCAGTAGTCCTATTTTGCAATTCATAAAATGAAACTCAAAAGAGCCTATGACTAAATTTTTTTCCTCAGGGCTTCAGGATTTAAATATATAATAGTGGACAGATAACATATAATCTGCTAGGATACAGAAACACACCAAGCCCTAAAGCACTCCTCGGAGGAAGCTGCCAGATGAAAGAATGTGTTGGCTGCCATTTTTTCTTTGGTTGGGGAGTGGTGGGAGAAAGTAGGTATTGATCTCCCTAATGTCTCCTTTGTGTGACTGCCGCTGCCATGAAGTCTGTGGTTCCATACAATGGCTCCTAGGTTTTCAGGAGTCTGCCTGGTATGCAATAAGCTAAGTAGTGGAGAAAACCTGGCCACTGCGTACCATCTCTCTCCAGGTGAGTGGTGCCTGAAGAAAGCCTGACAGGGAAAGGCCACTAATTGTAGCATGTAAGAAAAGAAAAACCAGTAGCTAAGGTCTACTTTTCCAATATAAATATTAAAACTTGGTATTTCACAAACTCTCCTACAACAGAATCACAAGATCAACTACATTTTCTTAAAAGAAAAGTTCGCTTTGAGACAAAGACCACAGCAAGCCTGCAGGCAAATGAGCATGAGGAACCATTGGGCAAACAAGTAAGCTAAACTTCATGGTGAACCATTGCCCAACAGAGAAAAGGCCAATCCATTGACCAAAGAGCAAGGCTCAGCCAGAGAGTGTGAAACAGGGCCAAATGTTTGCCTAACAGAAGCCAAAGTACAGAGGTCACTCTGGGTTTGTATAGATGTCCACTACTTACCAGCCCTCATTATTTTTTCACAAAAATCACCGTTCTTTCCCAAATAATCAAACAAATTTAATGTTATTCTTATTGTATGTGGGTGTGCATGGATGGATGCAAGCTACACAGTGGATGTAGAGGTCAGAGGGCAAAGTTCAGGCTTTGGTTCTCTCCTTGTTGTATGGGTCCTGGGAATTGAACTCAGGTTGTCAGGCTTGATCATGTTGAATCACCTTGGTGGCCTAACTGATGTTCTTTCTTTTTAGAGAATGCACACTTCCAAACATGTAAACACATGTAAACACACACATGCTCCAAAACTGTAAGCCAGTAGTGATATACTGGTGTTAATTTTTGCTTATTTATTATGCTATTACTTTTGAGACAGGGTCTTGCTAATTCAGCAGCTTAGCCTGGCTTCGCATCTGCAACTCTTCCTTCTTCCGCTGCCCCAGTGCTGGACCACAGCACATGCACCATTCAAGCTGAGGCTTCCTTAGATTTTTTTTTTTTTTAAAGACAGTTTTATTATGCTTCCCAAGCTGGTGTCATAGGTATGCCGGAATACTTGGCTAAGTGAAAATTCAAAAATTCAGTTCATCAGTTCTTTGAGACATTTTAGGTTCTCACAAGATTACTGTGTGGATTTTCAAAAGAGTTGGAATCTGGCTTCAGAAACCTGGTCTTAGGGCATTAAAATGTTATTATTTTTTAACTGATATTCTGGTAAATGAAGACCAGAGTAATTCCAAAGATGTTGTTGTACGAGTAATTTCTATATGAGGTAGGAGGATTAATCCAGATATGTGATTATTGAAGCAGTTTTGTTTTTAATAGAAGAATTTGTTTTGCTTTGGGTTTTTGTTCTTATGATTAACAAGATCTGATTCAAGACTCCAGATCTTGAGGAAATCTTATTTCTTGAAGACACATGTGCCAAGTGTTAATTCACATAAAAGACTCTCTCAGGTGGCCACTAAGCAAAGAAAGGTACAATGTATCATTCAAGAACAGTTTTTTTCCCTTTAGGATGAAAGCAAGGAATGAAGGAAAGCACTCATTCAGCCTTAAACACAAGACAGGTGGGGAAACTCTGGTACTAGAATATTAAAGTAGGGCCAGCAAGATGGCTCTGAGGATAAAGGCATTTGCCTCTGAACACCTGCATATCTGAGTTGGATCCCTGGAATCCACATAAAGGTGGAAGGAGGTAACCTACCTCACAACCTTGTTCTTTGACCCCATGTGGGTGTCAGGGCACATTTCCCCAGGTCCGCACCATGCACACTTATAATAACAATTAATTAAAGAATATTAAAGGTAGAAGTAAAAAGCTGGGTCAGGAGGGTCATCCAAGAATTAAAAGGCCAGGCCGGCTTTCCATTAAGTTCCAAGCTAGCATGGGACACAGAGTAAGACTAAATAGATCCTGTCTCAAAAACAAAAAAAATATACAATAAAGGGGATGGGAAAGTAGTTAAGAGCACTTGTTCTTGCAAAGGGCATGAGTTTGATTCCCAGCATCCACATGGTTATTCATGAGCTTTTGAAACTCAAGCTCCAGGAGATGTGATGCCCCTTTCCAATCTCCATGGGCACCAGGCATGCAAGTAGCACATACACAGAGATAAAATATTCACACACACAAAATAAATCTTAAAAACGGGGGGGGGGCACCATCTTAACATACACAACAGAACTACAAATCTTACATATTCAAATGAAAAGTGAAAAGGATCTCAAATGCTCTAACCCAGTATTCTTAGAGAAGTCTAGAAAGTATTTTGACATGATTAATAAAGTTATATTATTAATATGATTAATAAAGTAATATTAAAGGATTTATTGAGTATACGTTAACAGAAATAAAATGACACATGTCATTCATTAAACAAACAACAAAATCTTTTCTTTTTGAGATAGGGTCTTGTATGTTCTGCCATGCTTCAGAATTTGCTATGGATCCCAGGTTGGTCTTGAGCTGGCTGTCCTACTGCCCAGCCTACAGAGTCACTACACTCAGCTCTAGATTCTTTTCGGTCACACAATTATTTAAAGATTTTTATTTTGTTTCTATATGTGTATGTTTGCACATACAATCCTGCCTGTGTCTATGTGTATGTGGTGTACACAGGTGCCTGGATAGGCTCCTTAGAAGAAAGGATCCGATCTCTTGGAGCTAGAGGAATAGGCAGCTGTGAGGCTCTTGATGCTGGATTTTGGATTTGAACACTGGTTCTCATGATCACTTATCTCTTCAGCCTCCTGAAACTTTTTTTTTTTACACTTAACATTTACAACTACCCGGAATTGCAGTCTTTTCCAATTCTATTTTTTAAATTTATTTATTTATTATATATACAGTATTCTGCCTGCATGTGCGCCTGCCCAAAAAGGGCACCAGATCTCATTATAGATGGTTGAGCCACCAAGTGGTTGCTGGGAATTGAACTCAGGAGCTCTGGAAGAGCAGCCAATGCTCTTACCCTCTGAACCATCTCTCCAGCCCCCGAAACAATTACTTTTATTTGGGAGATACAAATAAGAGGACCAGGTGTTCAAGCTCATCCTTGGCTACATATAAGTTTCAAACCAACCTGGACTCCAGAAGTCCCTACTTCAAAAACAAAGACAAATAGATGTGGCTGTATGTATGCCTGTAATTCCAGCCCTGTGAGGCAGATGCTAAGAGCTCACTGGCCAGCCAAGCTTGCCAATCACTGAGCTTCTGGTGAGATGCCTCATCTCAAGGCAATAAGACAGACAATGGAAGAGGAAGAGAAATGACAATGTCCTGTTTTGGCTTCTGGACATGTAGTGCATGAGCACACCCGCACATCCATTTACATGTACCACATGTCAAGTGTTAGGAATTAAATTAGGGTGAGCAAAGTCCCTAATTTCATTGAATTTTGTAAACCGTGGAAAATATGAACAGCAGAGACAGGATGTAGCTCGGTGTTGTAGTGTTTGCACAGCATGTAAAAGGCCCCAGGTTCTGCCTCCAGCACGCAAATTACGCCCCATGACAGGGAGAGAACAGGCACCCTCAAAGAAAAAGACCTTCATTGTTGGGCAATTGAATGGTTTTGCTCCACTCTCTTGAAAATATTTTTTCAGGTTCATATTTAAGTTTTTTTTTTTTAATTTATGCATGTGTCTGTATGTAGGTAGGCCACATGTATACAGGTACCTGTGGAGGCCAAAAGAGGGTGTCAGATCCCTGGATCTAAAGTTATGGGTAGTTATAAGTTGCACTAAGCAGGTGTTGTAAACCAAATTTGGGTCCTCTGAAAGAGCAGCCAGTTTTCTTAACTGCTAAGCCATCTCTCTAGCCCCTCAGATTGATATTTTATTACCACCATTAAGAAAAGTAGAACACACAGATAGAAAATGACATATTTTAAAATAACCTGAGGCATAGATTCCTCCTGAAGATTGCTTAATGGCAAAGATGCCATCCACAAGACTGGAAAGACAGCTCAGTGGTTAAGAGCAACTGGCTGCTCCTGTACAGGACCTGGATTCAATTCTCAGTACCTACATAATGCTAACAACCTTCTTTAATTCCAGTCCCGGGGAATCCCAAGCCCTCTTTTGGCCCCCATGAACACTTCATACATGTGGTACACAGACATGCACACAGACAGAATACCTATATACCTAAAATAAAATTAGAATTAAAATAAAAAAATAAGTAAATATGAATTTTAAAAAACCCCACCGTCATTTGTCATTCTAACACAATTTGTCTACTCAGATATTTGGCCACAACCAGGCAGTATCTTTATTTTATTTCATTTATTTATTGTTTCATAGTTTATGTGCAGGGATATTTTGCCTGCATGTGTGTCTGTACTATGTGTGCCTGGTGCTCAAGGAAGCCAAAAGAGGGGTATGGGATCCCCTGAGACTGCAGAGACCTACAACACGGATGCTCGGAATCAAACTTGGGTCCTATAAAAGAGCAAGCAATGCTCTTAACTCCTGAGCCACTTATCAGCCTTACATATTAAAAATTAGGCATCTAATTTGTTATTTCTAGACTGCATACTGTAAATACACACATATACAGAGTATTATCATTTTCACATCAGTTTCTATATCCTTTTTACCTGAAATACATTAGCACTTACTACATGGAGGACTTTCAGTAATGCCAAATGACAACAAAAGTACTTATAGAAACAGACTAGACTGCTGGTGGAATGATCAGAAGGAGATGCAGACTTACAAGTTAGTTGGTTCTGTTGTAGCAGAGATAACTAGCTGTGCTCCTATGGGTCTAAATTCAGAGCGGGGCTCTTCCAGTGTTTGGGGCCGATGCAGCAACACCGTGGAGCTCTGAGGCCTCTGCTCCCCAGCCACAGATGCTTTGACAAGAACCTGAATCTTTGTTGTTGTTTTTTCCAAGACAGAGTCTCTCTGGCTACTGGAATTCACTCTGTAGACAGGCTGGCCTCGAGATCTGCTTGCTTCTGCTTCCTGAGTGCTGGGATTAAAGGCATGCTTCACCTCTCCCCCTCCCCCCAGCCCCACAGAGAACTGCCCCCAACCCCGCAAAGAACTTAATTCTTTATTAAAGAATGGGTTGCACTCAAACTAACTAAATGTTACCAAGGGATCTGAAATAACTGGTTAAGTACCTTTGCAGTCCCATTCCATTTTGTTTAAGTTTGAGAAATTCTGATAGAAGAGTTTCTGTTCTCCAAGGTGATTGGAACATGTAAAAAGTCAGCATGGCAGCTTTGGGCAGCAGCAGCTTGTATCTGAAAGCCCCAAACAAGACCGCCAGAATACTTCCCCACTGACTAGGCCTATAAAGACTGTATGTACTGAGGGAAAGACACATCAAATATGGAGGTGGCTGGGCAATGAGGTGACCTGTGGAAGGAAAGAGTTGGCTGTACCTCCAGGTATTAACAGAAAGAAAGAACGAACTTGAAATTCACTGTGTCAACGTTAAGTCAATTTAAGTTGTCAGGTGTGGTAGTGCACATCTGCATTCCCAGTTACTGAGAGGTGGAAGCAGGAGGATCCAGTATTTGAAGTCATCATTAGCTACACATCAACTCTGAGGTCAGCATGGACATGACATCATTTAAAAAAATCAAGACCAAGCAGTTTGTGGGGTTGGGTGTTTTTAGTCCCAGCAGAGGCAGAGTCAGGTGGACTGCTGCATGTTCAAGGCTAGCCTAGTCTAGTGAGTCCCAGGCCAGCCAGGGATGTAGTAAAATTCTGTCTTTAAAAAAAAAAAAAAATCTGCAGCGATGGCTGAGAATAGAAAGTACTAGCTAAGTTACAAGAAGATCATTAAAAGACATACTGTTTTCTATTAAGAGCACCAGCTGCTCTTCCAGAGGCCCCCAGTTCAATTCCCAGCAACCCCTTGGCAGCTCAAAACAGTGTGTAACTTTCCATGGGATCTGATATCCTCACACATACATGCAGGTAAAACACCAACACACATTAAAGAATAAATCATAAAAAAACCAAACCAAACCAAACCTCCAGTACAAACAGGTGACTGCTCTCCTCAGCTGCCCTTCTGTCACTTCTCTTAAAGTCTGATTCCAACTGTTAACTGTAATCTAAATCCCCCATATAAAACATAAGAGAGTGGGTACAGAGGACAGACTTAGTTTGAATGACACAGGAAGCACTGACTGTGCAGCATCTATGAAATAACCTAAAAGGCTGGCACTGGAACTAAGGGTGTACACAGGGCCAGAGCATGCGCCTACTTTCAACTGCAAACGAGCCATCTCTAGGATGGCAAAGTATGCTTCTACCTTTCTACTCTTTGTGTGGGCACTTCCAAGAAGATGTGGACACTGAAGACTCTTATAAGTGCTTGGCAGTGCTCCTATTTTTTGCTTGGCAATATTTCTAACAGTAAGCCTCTACTGGCTCTTTTGCAGAAGCAACTGAGAAGAGATGCACTTACCATCTTCTGTTTCCTGCCACACGATGCCTTCAAGGTTAACACTGGTTCCAGGTTCACAGGGGCCTAAGCACTCAGGCTCTGTGGCAAGAGCCACGTCACAGGTGTTGACTCCAACTGATCGGGTACGGACCATGATCTGCTCACAGGGAGATGAGATGTCATTATTGACCACTGGCACCAAAAGGTGTAGTGGCAGCACCGCTGGGGTGGAGACGGGGGACTCCATCTATGAAAGAAGAGACGATCATCAGAGGACATACTGCTTTCTGTACTTGATCTATTCCCACATCTTTGGCTGCCAGAGTGCAGGTGCTCTGACTGCAAGACTTGCTTCTTCTTCTCAAGTTCTAGCTCATGATACCACTATAAGTATGTGGTTTAGACAACAACATCTTAGCCCAGAAGCTATGTATTTACTTACTTACTTTTGTTTGGGTCCAATGTGACCCAGGTTGGCCTCAAACTCCCCAGCAGAGGATGCTCTTGAACTCCTGATCTTCCTGCTTCAACCTCCCAAATACTGATATTAAACATGTGTTATCATGCCTCGCTTGATTTTCTTTTATTTGAGGGAGCCTGACTCTGTAGCCCAGGCTGGCTTTGAATTCACACTAGCATCTTTCTGTCTTGTCCTCCTGCCTGCCTGCATCCCCACCCCTCACTCCAAGGTTTCACCTAGGTAGCCTTGGTTGGCTTGGAACTCTCTTTGTAGACGAAGCTCACCTCAAACTCACAAAGACATGCTTTGCCCCCATCTCTGAGACAGGTATATCCTGAGTTCCCCTCTGCACTACACAACGAAAACCAAACAAAACAAAATGACAAGCAGACTTCTTTTTTCCCAGCTTCTGAGGAGTATATATTACTGACACCATTGTACTTCCTACTAGCACTCAACAAATTATCAGGTTAAAATTAATGAACATAAGCTAGCGATAAAGAGAATACAGGTTTAGGATTCCTAAAAATGATTCCCAATTAATCCTAGAAGCTTTAATACAACTTTAGCTAAGAGAAAACTTATAACTTATTGGAGGGCTGGGAGCAATCTGATGGGGGTTTCTGAAACTCAAAGCAGCAGTGGTTGGTTAATGAGTGTTGGGCCTTTGAGTAGGACAGTAACATCTAATTTGTCTGTAAGATACCATGCAGAAGCCAATCCATACTAGTGTGAAGATACAACTGATTATGCACACACTAATCAGTAGAACACCAGTAATCTACTTTGAAAGTTGGAACCTCACAGAATATAAATTATTCAAGTCCCAGAATGAAACACACTTGGAAGTAACCGGGTGAGTGGAGGTCCTTTGCTATTTATTTATGTTAAAGATTTATTTTTAAAAAACATTTCTTAGTTTTTATTTTACATGTATGAATACTCCGCCTACAAGTAAGTATATGCACCATGTATGTGTATGTGTTGCCATAGAGGCTAGAAGAGGGTCAGATCTCCAGGCACTGCAGTTATGGATGGCTATGAGTGGCCACTGGGAACCAAGTTCAAGACTTCTCAAAAGCAGTCAGTGTTCTTAACTGCTGAACCATCTCTTCGGGCCATTACATATATACATGTCCTATATATGTATGTATTCCCCCGCATCCCCCCTCCCCCCGAGCTGAGGACCAAAACCGAGGCCTTGTGCTTGCTGGGCATGAGCTTTACCACTGAGCTAAATCCCAACCCCCTCCCTTAGGTTAGGTTTAAGTATGTGTGTGTTTGAATGTGGTGCGAATGGAGGGCAGAAGAGGATGTCAGATTCCCCTGGAGCTGAAGGTACAGCTGGCTGTGAGCCAGTCAACCTAACTCTAGCCCTCCACAAGAGCAGTTGCACTCTTAACTAGTGGGCCATCTGCCTAGGCCTTCTATACTGCTTGAATACCAGCATATATGAAGTTGACAAATTACCAATGGTGAGTCTATAATGCTCATATCCTAACTAAGAATCTTATACACATAAAAAGTTCTTAATACACACATGAACTGATTTCCTCTGAGCACATGACACTAATCAGCAAGCTTAGAAAATGAGTTATGGACTTGCTTTCTTTTTCCTGATGAAAAGCTTCAGCTGGCTTAACCCGGTTCTTCAAAGTGACGACTCCTGTTCCACAGATGAGACTGACAATGACACTGAGTAGACCTTTGGAGAGAGCCACATGACAGCCACAATCCAGGCTGCTGGACAGCTCTGCAATGAGGTTTGGGAACCATTCAGCCTGTAAACTACTCTTCCCTACAAGGACTTGGAAAAAAATCGGTCCCGAAGCTGTTTAGATACTGCCTCCATTTTTTTTTTTTTTTTGGTAGCTGGTTCTGATTTCTTAGTTTAGAAAGCCACCACTACTGCAGAGTTCATATAGTTCTCATTTACTCTTTCTTCAACTAATTCTGGTCCCTGAAGAGCTGTCCCCCAAAAGCCACCCATATTTTTCTATGCACTCTCCCCCTCAACACCACATCTTTCATAAAAGGAAAGGAAAGTTGCATGATGAGCACTCTGCTCTCTCTTGAAAATCACAGCTTTATAATTTCCTCTTTGGCATGCTGGGTCCTTCAAAGACCCTTTAAACTTTCCACACAAGACAGGCATGGTGGTATATGCCTTTGATTAATCCCAGTACTCTGGAGGTGGGGGCAGGCAGACCTCTGTGAGTTCCAGGCCAGCCAGTGCGGCACATAGAGACCCTATGTCAATTAAACAAACAAACAAACAAACAACTCTATACATAGGGTCTGGGGAGATGGCTCAGTGGGTATAGTGCAAACATGAGAACCTGATGTTTGAGTTCAGATCCCTAGCACACATACAAAGAAAAGCTGGGTGTGGTAGTGTGTAGTGTGTATCTTTAACTCCAGAAATGGGAAGTAGAAACAGATGCATTCTAGGGAATTGCTGATCAGCTATGGTAGTCAAAATGGTAAGGTGTAGGTTCAGTTAAAGACCCTGTCCAAAAAAAGAAAAGGGGGGGGGGCAATAGAAGAGTAAATCAGACATCGACCTCTGACCTCTGTATATGCGTGTGCATGTAAGCAAACTCTCTCCCTTCACAGGTTTGAAGGTTAAAAAAAAAAAAAACAGAAAATGCAAACTGGAATGTCCCTACTACCATTTTACAGTGCTGGAATCTCTCTTTGAGAGGCGGAACACACAGACCATCTTCACTCTGGCTACTTCTGTGTCTCTCTGTTCTTTTTATGAGAAAGAACTGAGAAAGAAGCAGTATCAATTAGTATGTACAGTCTTTATGGTAACAAGATAAATTCCTTCAAGGTACTCTTTTTTGGATACAGACACTGATCTAATCTTCTAGGACATAGCTGAGTATGGGGGATCATGTCTGTAATCTCAGTCTCAGAAAACTAGGGCCAAAGGAGCAAGAAGCCAGCCTGGGCTACAAAGAAGTTTGTGGTAAACCTTGGCTCATCACTTCTCTAATTCCAAAGAAAGCCAAACAAACCAAAACAAATAACAAAAACCCTGTGAACTTGCAGACTGCCTTTCTTGCACATATTCTGTTGACAATCCATTTCACAACTGAGGTAGCCCGACATGGGAAAGACATACACTCTTGTTCTCTCCTATTCCAGAAAGACATACTAGTATGCTTTACATAAAAGCCAGGCCTCATACAAAAAACATCATATGTAGGACGGAAATGCCACTGCTGCTTTTGAGGAGTATATCATACTAAACATTGCTACTGAACGCCCCAACAAAAATGATAGCTGAACTGCTGTACCTCAGGAGTTTTTGTTGTTTGCTTGTCTGTTTTTCAAGACAGGGTTTGTCTGTGTAACAGCCCTGACTGTCCTAGAACTCGCTTTATATACCAGGCTGGCATTGAACTCAAAGATCAGTCTGCCTCTGCCTCCCAAGTGCTGGATCAAAGGCGTGCGCCACCATGCCTGGCTAATGATTGTCATTATTTAATTTTATTCTTTTGGTGGTATGTGATAAGGTTTCACTCTAGTCTCGGTTGTCACAGTTCTTTCTGTGTAGTCCAGGCTGGCCTTGAATTTACCACCACACACCTAAGAGTCTATCCCCATAATGCCATACCCAGATTCCAAAGACTTTTTTCTTTTGAGAATCCTATTCTAGTCTTGAAATTAATATGTAGCTGAAGATGACCTTGAACTTTTGATTCTCCCTATGTGATAGGTTTACAGATAGGTGTCACTGTGCCCTGTTTTATGCAGTTCTGGAGATTGAACCCAGGACCTCCTGCATGTCAGGTAAGCACTCTACTGACTGAGCTATATCTCCATCTATCGTGCCTCAGGGCATCATTAACGCATGTACACCAACTACCCTCACAGGTCAGAGTCACTAAGCAGAGCTCTGGGTCTCTGTATGAAGATGGCTTTACTTTATTATGCATTTAATTAGAAGGGAAGTTTGAGAATGGGAAAGCATTATAACTATGAAGTTACTTTTCCTTTCCAACAGAAATGTAAAGAATGAGCAGAGAGAATTAGTGTTTAGTGGACATTAAGCCATAATGCATTATAAGTAGCACTGCGGTGCCCTCTTAACCGGCTAGGTGGCACCAGGTGGTGGTGGTGCACGCCTTTAATGCCAGTACCTGGGAGGCAGAGGCAGGACAGCCAGGGCTACACAGAGAAACACTGTTCCAAAAAACAAACAAACAGACAGACAAACAAACAAACAAACAAACAAAACAAAACAAAACAAAACATCTAGATGGCTTCTATTTCATGTTCAACTACTTTCCGGAACAAGCACTGCTTTACTTATCACTCTACAGGAGAGAATATAAAGGCCAGAGAATAACTCACTTGTTATCATTTTCATATACCTAAACTGAAAAACAGACCATCAAGAGATTGGCAACAATAAGGTGCGGCCATCAATTTCTCAATAACTACAACCCAAGTCTCTAAGGTGCTAGGACACGTTTTCAGCCCTCCCTGGGCTCAGCCACATGGCTAGACAAACAACAAAGCAAGCAAAAGCCTGAAAAGAGACAAAGAATTTAGAATGAATCTCAAGTTTCTTAAAGTCCATTTCCTGTACTTTCTGGTGATATTTCTTTTCAGTTCGCCTTTCCATATTAGTTTAATAGCATCCATTAAGGCTCTCAATAGCATCTATTAAGGTTCCTGGGTGCTGACAGGCAGGCAGCACAGAGATAGGAATAGAGAGAATAATACGGAAAGGCCAAAGTCATTAATCTCCCCACAAGAAGTAATTATACACCGAGTTCACATGAGAGGCACTGATGGAGAAAATTGTTAAGGCTGCAGCATGGTTTTGGGATAGAAAATATTCTAAAGAAATATTTGGGATGGACTTTCTTCTTTTCCCCCTTCACAATGTGACTCTCACATCTTCACATTCACAGTGGAAAGGCAGAAAAGGATCAGTGGTTAAGAGCATGGACTGTTCTTGCAGAGACCTGTTCAGTTCCCAGCACCTGCATTAGGTTCTCCTAACTGGCTGGAACTCCAGCTCCAAGGAATTTGATGTCTGGTTTCTGCAGACACCTGCACTCTGGTACAGACATTTACACATACACACAATGAAAAATTAAACATAAACCTTTAAAAAAGGCAGAAAGTTAGTTATAAGAACTCCCCCCAAAACACACACACACACACACACACACACACACACACTATAATGTTTGTTAGAGACAGAATGTCACGCAGCACACATTATAAATGGCTGCTGTGGTGCTGTGAATGAGAGTGTCCCCCACAGGCTCAGGCATTTAAACATTTGGTCCCCAGGTGGTAGCGCTGCTGTCTGGATGGGTTCTGAAGTGTGACATTGCTGCAGGAAGTATGTCACAAGGGGTAGATTGAGTGTTTCCGCTTCTAATTTGCGCTCTCTGCTTGGGGCTTGTAGTTGGTATATGGGCTCCCAGCATCCTCTTGGGCTGCCATTCCTGCTGTTTGCTGCCTCACCTCCCTGACATGATAGACATTTTCTCCTCTGGAGCTATAACCAAAAATAAATTTCTTATATACGATACTTTGCTCATAGTATTTTTAAATCACAAGTAAAAGAAAAATTGTCTTAAACTAAGAACCAGAAAGTCTCAGCTATATTACTCAATAGCTGGGTGGTCACAGACACATTATACTACACCTACCTTCCTTCCTTCCTCTGGTCCCTTCCTTTCCTTAAGATACAGAACTTCAGCCAGGCATGGTGGTAGTGCATGTAATCTTAGCACCCTGGCAGGCAGAGGCAGGTGGATCTCTGTGACTTCCAGGCCAGCCTGGTCTACAGAGCAGGTCTAGGACAGCCAAGGCTACACAGAGAAACCTTGTCTGGAGAAACTTAAAAAGCAGGGACTATGGACACACTTTGCTATATAGTGTTTCTTCTAAAAACACCAAAGGACCTGTATTTCATCATCATCATAGTCGTGATTATCTGAAGATAAAATGCTTTCTAGACAGTACTACTATACACAATTAAAGTTCAATACTACCCAACAATAATAGTGTGTTGTTAAGCACAACTTTCTAGTGTTCTTGTAGCACTATGAACTCTTTTAGACATCTGGTGTTTGGATAGCTTCTTCAGTTTTTACCGTGATTCAGGCTTAACCTTAGGGATTTTCTTCTCCTTCTTCATTTTAAAATTACTTTTGTTTGTTTATTGTGTATATGAGGGTATATGCTTGCCATAATGTATGGAGGTCCGAGACCAACTTGCTGGAGTCAGTTCTCTCATTCCACCATGTGGGTCCCAGGGACTGAAGTCAGGTTGTCAGGTTTGACAGTAAATGCCTTTATGCAGTAAGCCAACTTACAGGGTTTTAAATTATCTTTCTTCATTTTAGACAAGGTCTCATGAAGACCAAGATGGACCTCAATCTCATTATCCTCATGCCTTCACCTGGCTCAAGTTTGACTTTCCTTCCTTTTTGTAAAGGAACTGCTCTTTTCTGTGGGAAGTTCACTGCTCAGTTCACTGTGGGAAGAGCACTGTGGTTCACTGACCACACTGCTCAGGAGCAGGCCCAGATCCACTAACTATATGGAACAGCTTCTCCAGCTCTGAAGACTAATTAAATCTGCAGCCTCCTAAGGTCACTTTGCCTGGAGGGAAAGAGCACTGGCTGCTCCTGCAGAGGACTCAGGATCTACATGGCTACTAACAAATTACCTGTAACTCCAGGTCCAGGGGCTCTGACGACCTCTTCTAGCTACCTTGGGCAAGAGCAATACACATGATACAAAGATATGCATGAAGGCAAAACACTCATCCACATAAAGATAAGAAAAACAAAGAAAGAAGGAAGGACCGAAGGACGGAAGGACGGAGGGAAGGAAGGAAGGAAGGAAGGAAGCAAGGAAGGAAGGAAGGAAGGAAGGAAGGAAGGAAGGAAGGAAGGAAGGAAGGAAGGAAGGAAGGAAGGAAGGAAGGAAAGCTTGCTTGAAGATGAAGCTGGCCCAAGGAAAAGCAGAAACTGGATGACAATTCTTAGAATGTACAAAGTCCTGATAGCTTAAACTAGGTTGAGCCACCTTCCATCACTGCTTGAAAAAGTCTGGACTACTTAAGGATTTAACATTAGAATACAAACGTGGAACACAAGTGGACTAACTGTATTCTTGTGGTACACCACCCCCATCCTAACTGGTACTCTTTTTTTTTTTTTTTTTGAGAAGGGTTTCTCTGTGTGTCCTTGGCTGTCCTGGACTTACTTTGTAGGCCAGGCTGACCTCGAACTCATAGTGGTCTACCTGCCTCTGCCTCCCAAGTGCTGGGATTAAAGGCTTGCGCCACAATACCTCAAATGTGGTACTCTGTAAGGCCCTTCCCCCCAGTGCCTTGACAAAAATCAAGGCACGCTAATCTATCCTCCCAATAACTCTTGAGGTAAAAGAAGGTAGAAAGATGAAGGCATCTAGCCTGCCTTGCTTTAGAACGAAATCTGGTTCTTAAAAATCATCCTTTTCTGGATCCTTCTCTCTCTACTCAACATCCTTAAATATCTATGATGATGGCACTACAGTACAGTGAATGGTAAATGTAGTATGATTACTGCCTTTAGGTCATGTGTGATAAAACAAATATGAACAAGTCATTAAGGGAATGTAATAGATGCAAATGAGGTTTCTACACAAGTGGTAGAATCACTTACGTCTACCTGGAACAGAGGCAGGTCAACATTTTAGCTGCATCATTTTAATTTTTTCCATTCATTTTTCATTCACTCACTCACTTTGTTTTTGGAGACAGGGTTTGTTTGTGTAGCTCTGGCTGTCCTGGGACTCCTTATGCAGACCAAGCTGGCCTCGAACTTAGAGATCCACCTGTCCCTTCCTCCCAAGTGCTGGGGTTAAAGGTATGTACCACCACCTCCCTTCTTTTTACTTTTGTGGTACTGGGCATTACACCTAGACACCAAACTTTCCAGGCAAGCACTTCAGTTCAATCTCAAGGGTCAAATTCAACAAAAAGATCAGGAAAATTAGATTATTTTGGCTGGATGCAATACCAAATACATAGTTTCAGAGGCAGCAACAGTAGTTTGTCAGAATTCGAGAGAATGGTGAGAGATTTCTAACAGGTAAAGAATCAATGCAAAATGATAATCAGGAAAGCGACATGATTCATTATGTTTTTAAACTTTTCTTTACTAGGGCTGGACATATAGCTCAGTGGTAGACAGCCTGCCTAGCATGTACACCACCTTGGGTTTTGGTTTCCATCGCAGAATTGTTTTTTCTTTTTTGCTGTGCTTTCAAGAAGATGAATCAAAGGTAAGGATATCAATTACAAGCCCACTCTAACACTCCAAGGAAAAAAATGAACTGAGGCGGATTAGCGAAAAGTTACGGATTAGAGGCAGAATAAATAGCACTTAGTGACTGACTCAATGTCCAGGGCTAGAACATCTGGGCTGGTTTTAAGCTCTGTCATGTCAGCATCACAAACAGGACTACAAGGAGGCAACAGCACAGCAGCACTGACAACAAGTTTGTTCCTGGGGCAGAATCAGGAAAGGGGTGTGGCTAACTGGAGGTACAGGAACTGAAGAGGCAAGTCAGACAGTAGTTGACAAAAGCCACAGACAGTAATTGCACAGATAGAACAGAAAGCAGGAAGAGAATAGCAATACTGCAAGGAATAAATCCAGAAAGGAAAGACCCCAAGGAGGTCTGAAACTGACAGTAATCATGGTGACAAATGTAAAGTTTACTGCTTATTATGTGCAAGTACTTGTGAAAGCATTGTACATACATGTCATTTATCCCTTAGAACTGTGATTGCTACTTTTAACAGCTGCCTTTCTTTTTTCTTATAGGCAAGATCTCACATAGTCTAGGATGGCCTCAGATTCACAATGCAGCGAAACAGAGCTTTAACTTCTGCTTCTTGTGCCTCTACCTCCTGAGTGCTGGGATTACCAGTGTGTGTGCCACAATGTCCCATTTATGTGATGATGGATACTGAACCTAGTGCTATGTGCATTCTAGCCAAGTACTCTACCAAATGAGCTACACCTCCAGCCCCTGCACCTGCTTTTAAACATGAGTATATTGGGGCACAAGGAGGAAGGAAATTAACTAGGAAGTTGCTGGGTGGAGTAAGTAGTTGCTGAAGCTCTGGTTCCATTTGGCACTATTGGTGTTGGTACAAACCAGGAGCGAGGCTTCACTGGAGGTCTTCCGGTCACTGGGAATTATGCTTCCAAACACAATTTCTTGTTTTCTGCTTTTCACTTTTGGACCTTTTGAGCAGATATTCTCTCCACCAGGATGGACAGTCTCACCACAGGCTCAAAGTCAACTAGGCTGAATGACCATGGACAGAAATATCTAAAGCAAAGTGCCAAAGCAGGCTTTTCCTAAGGTATATGTTTTCTTTTTCTCAAGTCTGTAACATCAGGAGAAAGTGGATTTATACAGAAAAGTGAGTCATCAAACAGGGATTCAAATTAAGGGAATTTGGCTCCTAACCCACTCAGGAATTAAACAACAACAACAACAACAAACAGTGATGGGTGTCACAAGAACTAAGAGAAGACAGGGTTTAAAAAGGAGAATGGAAGCTGGTGTTTAGCTCAGAGGTACTGTACTTGCCTAGCTGCATGAAGTCCTGGGCTAGTTTACTAGAACTTCCTAGGACTATAAAGAGGAATGGGAAAAGACGGAAAAGTGAAAGAAAAGGAAAAAGAGGAAGAGGAAAAGAAAAATTCAAAAAGCAACTGTTGGGGCTTGGTCTGGTGCTATGTATTCAAAAGCCTTGAGATCTGGTTACCATCCTGCTATGGGCACTGTTATTAACTATCTCTGTGATGAGAAGAAACGTTCCCCAATTATCCCTGACTGGCTGATTAAAAGGCCTACACTTGGACAGGGCAGAAGGTGGTAGGCATGGCTAAGGTACGAAGGCTTAGAGGACAGAAGGATCTTGGGAAGGAGAGAGGTACTGGAAGAAGCGGAGGAAGGAAGCAGAGAGCCACCATGGCTTAGTGTGGGAGAAGCACATGGCCGGCATAGATGGAGGAAAGCAGCCCAGATGAAGAATAAGCAAGTATTTATGGAATTATGGCTGGGAGGTAGCCTGGAATGGGACTGGGAGGTAAAGGTAGTTTAGAGGTTAGTATCTGCCCTGCTCCAGGTGAAATAAGGTATTCTAAAATCAGGTGTCTGTGTCTTTTATGGATTGTGACAGCAGGTTAGATACACTGCTATGATAGTTATAGGGCTAATAATAAACGTTATTTAACTGAACCTTTAATTTAACGTCTACAAGCAACAATAAGAAAGTGGGCCAGTGCTAAACAGAAAAGCTCTAGTTGCACAACTTAAGTCCCTAAAGCCAACTATACCAGGTTAAGAAAATCATGATGAGATATAGGAAACCCTAGAATTTTGTGCACAGACTGTGCATTTTATTACCACATGTGGCTCATACTGCCCCTATGATGTACATACAGCACTGGCAGAGGACAGAAAGTTAAAGCCGGGCAGACGCACACACCTGTGATCCCGCACCTGGGGAGGCAGAGGCAGGATGACTGCTGTGAGTTTCAGGCCAGCCTGCTCTACTCCATCTTTGGGGGACTCAGTGTCCTCTTCTGACCTACATGTGGCGCAAGCACCACAGACACACACATTTACACATTAAGAGATGAAACGCTGGTAAGTAGCTATTAAGTGACAAGGTCAAAAGACATCGGAATTTTGAAGCATGTTTTCTTTTGCAATATTCCATGCTATTTCACAGAAGCCTAGATATGCAAAGGAAGGAAAATGCAAAGAGCTTCCCACCTAAGATTGTACTTCTGACCAGTGTTAGCTCGATGGCCCACACATTTGAAACTGTGAACAGCTGCCCATCTGCAGTTTTCTGGTACTCTTCCATTTAGTACCTTAGATACAAGATCACTGATTTTGAGTACAAATTCTATATTCTCCATTATGATTACTTTGGACTTAAAAGACTTCAACTGAACCAAAACTTAAAAGTACAAAGAGGTACTTGCTATTCAGTATTCTAGTAAAGCAAATTGATCTTGTTTAAAAAAAAAAAAATTAAGACAGAACCAGGCATGGTGGTACATGTCTGTAATTCCAGCATTCTGGGAGGCAGAGGCAGGCAGATCTCTGTGAGTTCGAGGCCAGCGTGGTCTACAAAGTGAGTCTAAGACAGCCAAGGCTACATAGAGAAACCCTGTCTTGAAAAACAAAACTAAACAAAACAAAATCTTGGGGGCTGGAGAGATAGCTCAGTGGTTAAGAGCACTGTTTGCTCTTCCTAAAGGACCAGAGTTCAATTCCCAGTACCCACATGGCAGCTCACAACTGTCTGTAACTCCTATTCCTGGGGACCTGACCCTCTTATCCATGCAGACAAAACATCAATGTACATAAATAATAACAAAATAATTAAAAAAAATTAAGACAGGGTGTGGTGGTACATGATTATAACCCCAGTACTACCGGACAAAAGGAAAATCAGGGTTCAAGGTCATTGTCCACTACATAGTGAGTCCCAGGCCAGACTCAACTGTTACATGAAAGTAGTCTCAAAAACCACACCAAAAACAGATAAAAAAAAAAAAATTAGACAAAATGGAGCATGCCTGTAAGCTCAGCAGTAAAAGGCAGAGAGAGGAGAACTCTGGGTTGAAGGCAAAAGGGCTATACAGTGAGATCCTGTCTGTAATTCCCCAAGACAACTACACAAAGATTTATGACATACAGATCGTGTTAATGCTGTTTTATTAACTTATCTGGTGATCACATATAGCCCAAGCTTGCCTGGAACTCTACATGCAGACAAGGATGACTCTTTAAGTCCTGATTCTCTGCCCCCATCTTCCAGGTGCTGCAATTACAGAGTTGTACCACCACGCCCATCTTCTCAACACTGTTGCTTCACAGCTGAATAAAACAGAACAAATTCAGAACCCACCTACGTGTGCATCAAGGACGAGTCTCTACTGCTGAGGACAGGTAACCGCACTTATTATTATTATGTTCTACTGACTAAAAAGATAAAAGGTTATAGCACAGTGTGGGACAGTTCAGTGATGCTAAAGTGATCCCTACAGGAGCATAAGTCATTCTTACACAATCACCAGAAGTGGAGGTCTGGAAGAATATTTTAGTTCATTTTGAGTAATGAGATCCTAGGTGATTTTAGCTTATGATTTATTTACTTATTTATTTATTTATTTTAATTTTTATTGCACTGAAAATTTATTATTCTTGTTTAAAACTTAAGAGAGAAACTTATGTGTGTGTTTTATTACAAATAAAAGGTAATAAAAGTACTCAAAATGGTGGGCCAGGTGAGGAGGACACGCCTTTAATCTCAGCACTCAGGAGACACAAGCTGGATAAAGATCCGGGCCAGCCAGGCTTACACAATGAGATTGCTGTCTCAAAAAACTCAGGGAGGGTGGGGTAGTGGTGCACAGAAGGATAAGGATAGGAGGTCAGAGAATATAAGATCTACTGCACTGGGTGACTGGCTCCTAACAGCTGGGTGGCAGGACAGTATCTCCGTGCTCTTTTTGTCTGTTTGTTGAGACAAGGTCTCTTCTACTTTGCCCTGACTGTAACTACCTCGTGATGTAGACCAGGTTGGCCTTGGACCCAGAGATCTACATGCCTCTGCCTCCCAAGTGCTGGGATTAAAGGCATGCGCCACTATGCCTAGCTTCATTGGCCTTCAAAGGGTGCGTGCGTGCCTGTATGTATATTCCAAGGACAAACCCTGCATAAGTCTGATTCTAGTTTTCTTAAACCAATGGGCATGTTTCACAAACATGCAAAATTTTTTATTGAGAAATAGACAGCAATCCTAAATGCCTCTCTGCGGCAACCAGAATTCTGCCTGGAACAGAGCCAGAAAAGGCCATGTTTCTAGCACTTCTGAGAAAACCTGTCTGCTGTTTATCAAATTAAAATGCAAAGCAGTTCATTTCAGTGTCACTAGGAACTGTCAGAAAGGGATTATGGTTCCCACCCCAAGGATGCAGGTCAGCTACACAATACCCATCTTCTAGCACTGAGAAGGAGGAGAAAGATTAGGCCTGCTTCCAAATAGCAGGCCTGCCTGCTTGTTACCGTGGTAACCTCCTTTCCCTGAGTTGCTCTCATTTGTCTCTCTCTGCCTGACCTTCATGTTGCTCTGACAGTAACTGAGGAGGAAAAGGTGCCTGCCTGCCAGCTAAGCACTCCAACTGAGGGCACTGGGCAAGAACAAGAGGCACTCAAAGTCCCTCTCATTCTGGATCTAAACTGTGACCTTCGAGTGATTAGAGTTTTGAAAGAGATTTCTGGTGGCTCTTGTCATTCTATCCTTACCCCCTGCTCTCAGGGACACCTCACTTCTCTGATATATCCTTTTAGTGTGAAGAATCCGAGTCAGAGTCAAGTAGGAGGGTGACGAGCCACAGAGAAGAAAAAAGCAAAGCATGACAAGCTGACAGCTAGAGATAATAAAATATTAACTCAGAGCTGCCTGAGACACAGCAGCATCGTACATAAGCACAGCTGCTACCTTACTCTCTTCAGGACTCATAATGTGTGCACTGCCAGAAGAGATATGAGAAGTCCCAAACCTTAGTGCTTCTTACCATTTTTCAAGACCTGGATACATAGAGCTTGATCACTGATCAAACAATTATTGAGTTCTTTCCCTGGAAAACTTTTATATTATACACTGAATATAGACTGCTAAGTGGAAGAGAACATAAATATACAGAAATTAGAAACTACTAGAGCTAGGCATTTGTCTCACCTCTGTAATTCTAGGACTCAAGAGGCTGATGCAGGAGGACTGTGAGTTTCAAGCCAGCTGGGACTGTATATCCAGTCACCCTAACCCCCCAAAGGAAGAATGAGGGAGAGGGGGAGGGAGAAAGAGAGAGAGAGAATGCTTTTGAGGAACCTATAGGGCATGGGGATAATAAAAACACGGAGTTACACAGACACCAGGGATGGCATCTCTGAAGAGGCTGGATTTAAATTGAGACCCAGGAGGAGAAGGTGCCAGTCACATGAAGAAACAAAGGGTAAACAATAGGCAGAGAGACCAGCATATACAAACCTCTAAGGCAGGACAAAACTCAGCATGTAGGTGAGGTCCATATTCCACTTCATATTAGACATAGCCAGGGGAAAATGCATCTGCTGATTCTTAGGAGGCACAGAGAACAGGCAACATTAAAATAACTACCCCAAATGGATATGGTGACTTGCCTCTGTTCACAACATTTGGGAAATTAAGGAAGGAAGTAAGGCTACAAAAACCAAACAAGAACAGCAAGATGGCTGAGCGGGTAAAAGTACTCGACACCAAGCCCAGTGACCTGAAATCCAGGGGCAGATGGGGAAGAGGAGCACCACCTCCTCCAAGTTGTAATCAGATCTCTACACAAGCTCCACGGCACATGTGTACCCACATATATATTTATAAACAGACAGATAATATGATAAAACATGCAAAAATGCAACTAGGCAAAAGCTAGTCACTGAATTCAAGTGACTTACTATTTTTTCAATCATAAAAATACTGTCATGGGAGTGTGGACAGTTTACTTACCCAAATTCTTAAAAAAATTAATTAGAGCTACTACAGTACTAAGGTCAATTTTCTACTAATTGTCATAAAAAAACCCATTTTGTATAAGAGTAGGCTGGGCTAGAGAGACGGCTCAGTGGTTGAAGTGCCTGATGACCTTGGTTTGGATCACTAGAAGCCATGTAAAAGCTGAACAGGGTTGGGTTAACAGCATGTCTCTCTAAATGATGGATAACTGATGGAAGCTTGTGAGGGCCAGCTAGCCTAGTGTACACAGTGAAAAAAACAGCAGAGAGACCAAGTTTCAAAGTGGAAGACGGGGGACTGACACTTGAGGCTGTCCTCTATCTCCACATGTGTGCATATACTTGAGAGAGAGAGAGCGAGAGAGAGAAAACAGGGCTAATAACTTTCATTATTTCCCCTTACCTAAACCCTGCATCATATTTTTCTCCAAATCTATGAGCTGGCTATCCACAGAAACTGCATTGACAACTATGGTTTATCTTCACATAAGCACGTAAGGATTTGTTTCCTAGGCTAAGAGTACAGAAAAACATAGGTAGACACATACGTACACAGACTGACATGGCCCCTCCTCTCATATGCAAGACCCTGTGTCAGACCAATAAAAGTCTAGATTCTTTGAAGGCAGGTAGATGGACCCTTTCTCCCAACTTCATTTTCTGAGGCAGGGTCATGCTGAGCAATCGTGGCTGGGCCTGGTCTTCTCAGCAATCCTGTTACCACCTTCTGAGTGTTGGGATTATAGGTGTGAGCCACCATGCATGGCAGGAATTTGGTATTTCTAATCAGCAAGTAGTTGGCAGCCAGGAAAGACTTAAGTTTGTAAGTTAAATTGGGCCATATGCAATCTTTTCTTTCCCTCTCCAACTTCTCCTAAGAGATCAGCCCAAACTAAGCTCTTCTACTTTCTAGCAAACTAGAAACATGCTCCAGCTCACTCTGTTTTTCATTTAAAAAACAAAAATTAAAGCTTTGACACAGGACCTTGCTACATTGCTCAGGCTGACCTTGAACTTCTCTACTTTGGCTTCCAGAATAGCTAGGATAGCAGGCTTGCACCACGGGGCCTGGCAGACCTAATTTTACACTAGCATCCATTCCTCTTAGTTTTCATTGTCACTTGTCTGTGACACTTAACTGTGAAATATCATCAAGAGCTTTCTGAAAGGATAGCTTTTTATGCCAAATCTATAATATATGAGTCTATTTCCAAAATGAATTTGAAAAACCATTTTATTTATAAATTTAGCCCGCTAGAAAGGAAAATGTCACAAAAACCATGTTCCTGAAATGTAACATTTTAGAAAAGAGTAGAAGTAATGGATCTGTTGATAATAAAGGAAACTTTAGAAAAAAAGATAATCATGGGAAAAAAAAACTGACTTTGAAGCTACCTTATATGCAGATAAATCCTTTACTATTTGCTGCGCACCTCCAACAAGTCATTTAATCTCTTTAAGCTCAGTGTTTTCATTAAGATGAAAACCAGGGGGTTGGAGAGACAGCTCAGCGCTTAAGAGCAACGGCTACTCTTTCAAGGACTTAGGTTCAAATCCCAGCACTCACAAAGCAGTTCACAACTGTTTGTAACTCCAGTTCCAGTTGCTCTGACACCTTTACACAGACATACATGGAGGCAGAACATCAATGTAAAAAAAAAAAAAAGGATGAAAACCATACTGGTATATATATCATTAGAATTAAATGGTTTGACTGATTAAAAGTAAAAGTGAGAAAGCATGTTTAAACAACAAAAGGAAAGGCTGAGAGATATGGTTCTGTGAGTAAAGACACTTGCTGTGTGAGCTTGGTGAGCTGAGTTCAACCTCAGACTTCACGTAAAGGAAGGCAGAAAACACACTTGCTGTGTGTTGTCTTTGCTGTTTCTTCACTGTGTACACCAGGCTGCCACATGAGGAGCACAAAGCACTTTGCAGTAATAATACGTAAAAAGAAGTACAAGTGAAATTGCAAGCATATACATGCAAGACCCAGCAAGAAACTACACAAACAAAAATGTAAATGCAGGGACAGAGAAACCAGTCTCTAAGAGAGAAAGTACTTATAAATTTCTAATACGTGTATGGAATAGAAAAATCCATGCTTTTAAATGTCAATTGTTTTAATTCTAAGTCTGTTTCATTATAACAGAACCAATGTTATAATGAACCAACCTCTTGTTATTTAAATGAAGGTATTGGTATGACTGTAAATCACAGAATATTTTTTTTCTTTTACAAGAAATTAGAAAAGAAGTAAAAAGAAGCCACATGGTGGTCCTTGCCTTCAATCCCAGCACTTGGAAAATCTCTGAAATTTGAAAACTGTCTTAAACATTTCTATTTCTGTGATAAAATATGACCAAAGCAACTTTGAGAGGAAAGGGTTTAATTTTATCCTACAGTCCATCATCCAAGTAAGTCAGGACAGAAACTCTAGGCAAGAACCTGGAGGCAGAGGCCATGGAGGAGTTTCCTGGTTTGCCCTGTGGCTTGGTCAGGCAGCCAGAACCACAACTCCAGGCACGGCACCACATCAGTGGAGCCCCCCATGTCAATCACTAAATACAGAAATGCCCTACAGACTTGCCTACAGGCAGATTGAATAGAGGCATTTTCTCAATTGAAAATTTTTCTTCCCAAATGACTCTAGTTTGTGTCAAGCTGACATAAAACTAGCCAGTACAGTATGTAACATGGATAGGTACTCACATTTTCATTAACCATACTCTTGGTCATATTTAAGGCAGTATTATGTACCTACCCACCGTAATAGAAAAAATTAAGTTAATAATACCAAATACAGGTAAAGCAGTACATGACATGTTTCATAATTCAAAACTTTCTTAGTGATCTCCCTTGACCTCCAAGGACACTAAATTGTACAGACAAGGCTTAGACTAAGTTATAACCCCAGCCCCTGCCAACAACATAGGAAAGGTTAAATTTTAAGACACCTAATAAAAATAAATTTAAGTTGTGGATAAAATTTTGTTTATAAGGTTCCCCAATTTTAACTCCCATAATCCTTTTCTTCCTTTTTCTTTTTCCTTGTTTTGAGACAGGGTTTCTCTGAAACTCACTCTGTAGACCTGGCTGGCCTCTAACTCACAGAGATCCACTTGCCTGTACCTCCAAGCGCTGGGATTAAAGGCGTGCACCACCATCCCATGCAAAATCCTTTTCCTAGAATAAGAAAGATATCAGCAGGGCAGTGGTAGCGTATGCTAACAATCTCAGCACTAAGTTCAAGGCCAGCCATATACACATGCTTACTTGCTTGTACTAATCAATTCCTGCACTCTTACACAGCCTAAACCCCTTGGGAATAGTGCTTCCACACTGAGCTAGGCTTTCCCACATCAAGTAACTTAAGAAAATCTGGCACAGACATGCCTATAGGGCAACTCCTCACACAATCTCTCCCTGAAAATCTCTCTCCAGATGTTTCTAGGTTGTGTTAAGTTGACAATGATAATTACCTCTCTTTGTTTCTACACACACACACACACACACACACACACACACACACACACTCAGGGGGCTGGGGGGAGCTTTTGTGTCCACCAGTGTTTGACAACAGCAAGCAGTGGCAGTAGCAGCCATGTCCCTCTGTGACCACTCTTGCACAGACCCTTAGCTCTCTAAGTGCTACAGCTCTTGCGCAGCTCCAGAAGACAGGATTTCTTAGCCCCTGACAGCAGCTCAGGTTGCAGCTTCCAGTCTGGCCTAGGTACTAGGGTTCCTCAGTCCATAAAGCAGACAGTGTTGTAGTTCCCAGCCTCTGCCCTAGGCCTTTAATGGTTGGTTTGCCTGATTACTCTGGCAATTTTCTTGAACTCTTCCAGTGACCAGAGCTGCAGGTTCTTTTAACCTGGCTCTTTATAGGCTCAGTTCTCTATCCTATCAGCTTCTACAGTCTACTTTATTCTTGCTTGGGTTGTTCTCTTGGATTGTTCAGCTGCCTCTTCAGCTGTGAAGCAGCCAGCCACCTTGCCACTTCTGAAGCCGGAGCCCGCCAACTACTGAGCTGTCTCTATTGCTATATTGTTGGTGCCACTTCTGCTACTCAAGTAGGAAAAGAATAATAATAGAAAGAGGGGGTGGGGTGGGGAAGGAAGAACATGCAACTTCTTGGATCTAATGTTTCCAACCTATCGGAGGCACCACAAGCTATCTCACAGCCAGCTCACTAAATGAGCTGAATAACCTATTTATAGACAGAGAAGGGCCTTTGCTACAATCGCAGCACTGCCTTTCAGCACCAGTCACAGCAGGGGGAGGGCACCAGGGGAAGTAGGCCACCTAGGGCCTACGTGGAAAGGGTCATCTAGACTTCACCAAGACTGTAATAGCAAAAAAAGTCCAGTATAAGCTGAAACAATCCTAGCTGAGGCCGAACCAAAGCAATCAGTGATCATCTTCACAAAAGCAAAGTTATAATTTTTCATGGATGTATGTATGTATACCACACCCATGTAGTAGATCAAGGAGGTCAGAAGACTGTGTTGGGTTCTCCTGGAAACAGAACTACATACAGTTGTATGGGTGCTGGGAATCAAAGCCAGGTCCTGTAGAAGGGCAGCCAGTGCTCTTTACCCTGATCGACCTCTCCAGGCCCCTAAAAAACTTTTTAAATGCTTAGATTTTATTTATTTGGAGAAGGTGTGCACAATGTCATGCTACGTATGTGACAGCCAAAGGACAACTTACAGAAGTTAGTGGTCAGGTTAGAGAAACAGGTTTTGTTTTTTTTTGAGCTAGGGTTTCTCCTTGTAGCCCTGGCTGTCCTGGAACTCCCTCTGTAGATGAGGATGGCCTTGAACTCAGGGAGTTCCACCCACTTCTGCCTCCCAGGTGCTGGGGTTAAAGGTGCACTGCCTGACTGAGAATCATTTTTTAAAGCATGCTGTAGCCAGGATGCGGCTGGGCATGCCCGTAGCCTCAGCTATCGTACAGGCACATCACTTAAAACATGAGCTAGAGACCAGTTTGGGTAACAGGACAAGATGCATTTGCCAACCAGGGACTGAGGCTATAGCTCAGTTGGTAGAGGGCTTGCTTAGGACACAACATCAGACAGGAAGGCAAATAACAGTAACCCTAGCACTCAGGAAGTGATGATAGGAGAATCAGAAGTTTAGAATTAGGGCCAATGAGATGGCTCAGTGCGTAAAGCACTTGGTGAAAAAGCTTAGTAACCTAAATTTAACAAGGCAGAGAGAACCAACTTTCAAAACGTGTCCTTTGACCTCTGCATGGCATTGTACACAAACATTTATTAAGTAAAAGTCATATTTAATTTTAACAAGTGTAATAGATAAATCTGTATCAAGACCTTCCCTTTTATTCCTACTTTTCTGATTAGCTGAGGTAAATGAGGTGTTCAGCTTAAAGGGAGAATGAAAGCATTCAGTAATCAAAATGGCTTCTTTATTTTATCTTTTGGTTTTTTGAGACAGGGTTTCTCTGTGTAACAGAGCCCTGGCCGACCTGGACTCACTTTGTAGACCAGGCTGGCTTCGAACTCAGAGATCCGCCTGCCTCTGCCTTAAAGCGTTGTGATTGAGGGTGTGTGCCATCCATAGCCCAGCTTCAAAATCTCTTACTACAATAATTCTTTAGGTTTGAATTTTTATTAGAAACCATGTAAACTTTAATACAAAAATTTAAGCGAAGAACCTGTTGATACAGTTCCTATCCTTTCTCATCAAAGCATTAACTCAGTAACTCTCTTTTTTTTTTTTTTTTTTTGAGACAGGGTTTCTCTGTATAGCCTTGACTGTCCAAGACTCACTTTGTAGACCAGGCTGGCCTCGAACTCAGAGAGATCTGCCTGCCTCTGCCTCCCGGAGTACTAACTTAGTAACTTTTAAAATTAGAAAAAAAAAATAATACAAGTCAGGCTTGATGGAGCAGGCCTTTAACACCAGCTACTTGGGGAGCTAAGGCAAGAGCACAAGTTCTATTGCCACCGAATGAGAGCATATTTAAAAATAAAAAATAGCATGAGAAGTTGGGTGTAGTGGAGGAGGGATGTGTGTAACCCCAGCACTTGGGGAAGTGGAAGCAGCTACACAGTTGAAAGGGAGGCCAGCCTGGGCTCCATGACCCTGGTTCAAAACAAAACCAAGAACAAACAACAAAGCAAAGCTCAAAACAAGTGAAAAAGAGAACTGCAATATAGTTCCGTGGTGGAGTACTTGCCTAGTATGTGCAAAGCTCTGTGGGCAATCTTTAACACTGGTGGGGGATGATCCATAACAGCAAAATAATAAAATTTAATAAAGGTTAGGTCAGTATTACTGAATTTGCCTTTTGCCTTCAGGCTCTGGCTCCAAGATGACTCTAGATAGATATACACTGCCATTGTTATGTGTATAAATAAAGGATATGCACTGTTATATGTATAAATAAAAAAGCAGACCGAACAGGCAGAAGGAAAACAGCCTGTACAAAGGCTGTAAGGGAAGGATGTCTTGAGTATTTCATGAGAGAAGCTAGAGAATATCTAGGCCGGAATGGACACAGAGCAAGGCGACCTAAATAACTGAAGGACGTTGCTTTTTTTTATTTATTTTTTGAGTGATATAGGAACCTATGACTGCAGGGTTTTAAAATGACATAATTAGAAATGACAAAATCTAATGTCATTCAGAAAAGATTATTGTGGTAGCTACGTTGAATAAAAAGCTCTAGGGCTCTAAACACAGGGAAACTAAGGGCTGTTACAACGGTCCAGGAGAGTTAAACAGTGGTTTAGACCTGGCAGGTGGCAGTGGGGGCGCTGACACAGGCTAGACTCAAAGCACATAAAACATCAGTCAGGAGACTTTGCTGGTAGAAGGGATGGAGGCACCATGAAAATAAGCATTTAGCCATAATTCTCCAGCCTGAGCCATGAGAAAAATGAACCGAGGGAGGACTGGGTTGGAAAAGATCAGTATTCTGGCTTTGTGTACATGATGTTTGAAATGCCTACCAGATATCTAAGTGGAAATGTCAAAAGGCAGATGAATGTAGCAGACTTACAGGAACTTTCAAGCTGTCAGCATATAAATGAGAGCAGAGGAGATAAAGACTGTGACTGAGCCTGAGAACCGAGCTCCGGAGCAAGTACTTCAATGCTGAGAGTCTGGAGACCTTCAGAGCAAGCTACAAAAAAGACTGAGTTAAAGCATACACTAAGGTGAGAAAAAAGTTACAACATGTTATTTGGAAGCAACGCAAAGAAGCATATAAAAGGCTAGATGAAAGGTCATGTGTGTCGAGGACTAAGAATGCCAGGAACCATTAAGAAAGTAAAAAGACAATTTAAAGAAATCTCTAAAATTCATAAATCTGACAAAGGATATTTATTAAAAATATATACTGAACTCATATATAGTTCAACAACAAAAATACAAACTATAAACAACTACTACAAGAGCTGAGATCTGAATAGGTATTTTTCCAAAGAAGAAATACAAACAGGAAGCAAACCTAGTGCATGCAGAATGCTGAAGTCTAAAATCAAAGTCACTTTGATGAGACTCCACTTGAAAGGCACTAGGACGGTTCTTAGGTAGAAGATGGAGAGTAACATGCTGCGAAGGGTATGGAGAAATTGGTGTGCGCTCCAGTTTACTTTCTGTTGCTGTGGTAAAACACCATGACCAAAAGCAGCTGAGAGGAGGAAAGGAGTTAATTAGCCTATACTTTCAGGTCACCGGCCACCACTGAGGAAAGTCAATGCAGGAACCAAGGTAGGAAACGGAATCAGAAACTACAGAGGAACACTTTTCACTTTCAGACTCTTCCTTTGCTGGACTCCTTAAATATCCCTGGGCTACCTGGCCAGCACTGCCCAGAGAGAGCTAGGCTCCTACACAAATGAACAACCAAGACAATCCTTTCTCACAGTCATGCCCACAAGCCAATATGATCTAGATTCTCTGATCACGGCTTTCTTCTCAGATGACTGTAGGTGTGTCAAGTTAATAATTACATTAACTAGGACAGCATGCTTGAAAAATTTTAATGAGACTATAAAGTAGTAGTGGACCTCACAAAGTTGAAAACCATGGTTACTATCTGACCTAACGATTGCACCTTTAGAAATGTGCTTAGGAAAATTAAAGACACAGCCATAAAAAAACCTCATATATGCCCACAACAGTATTATTTGTCATAGTCAAGTCTAGAAAGCAATGAATCAATAGAGCAATTATGGTATAGTGATGCAGAACATGAATTGAGCAGTAAAAAGAAGATAGTACAGTCACCCCCTTCATATCTGAAGAGGATTAAGTTACAGTTCATCTCCTATAAAAAAAAATTCCAAAGATGCTAAAGTCTTTTAAAGTTTTTTTGTGTGTGTGTTTATACATATGTTCTTTCCACATACCATTTTGTTTTATTTGAGACAGTTTCCCTTGGTAGGGAAGGCTGGCCTCAAATTTGCAGCCATCTTCTTGCCTTTGTCTCCTGAGTGCTGGGATTACAAGTGTGTCTGGCTCCTCCCATTTACTTCAGATCACCCCCACTTACTTAAGATCAGATATAATACACACCACTTCACATGCATGAATTCATCAGGAGTATCTAGTATATGGGAATTCAAATTTTTGGCTTGTTTGTCATTTCTGGAGTTCCTGCCCCAAAAACTTTGGGTAGTGAGATCCACAGATGTGGAGCCCACAAATATGGAGATCTGAAGGTACTGAGACAGGCTCTCATGTGAATGAACCATGAGGACACCAGAAACTAAAAGCCAGGCACATTGTCCCAGACGGGAGTTTAGAACCACGGGCTGGAGAGATGGCTCAGCGGCTGAGCATGCTGTGGGCACTGAACAGTAAACTCTAGTCCTCTGCAAGAGCAGGGTACACTCTTTGCTTCTGAGTCATCTCTCTAGTCCCCCAACAAAGAGAGAGTATAGTCCAAGTTAGTAAGAACAGAGAGTTCATTGCCAGTAAACAAGAAATAAGAAAATGAACTCTTCAGACACAAGTAAAAAGGCATAAGGAAGTTGACTTGAGTCCACATGAAGATACATGAACAATAACTCCATAGTTACATACATTTTCTTTTTACATTTTTGTTGTTGTTTTTCGAGATAGGGTTCTTCTGTGTGGCCCTGGCTTTCCTGTATTTGGTTTATAGACTGGGGTGTCCTTGAACTCACAAAGATCCTCCTGCCTCTGCCTCCCAGAGTGTTGGGATCAAAGGCGTGCACCATCATGCCAGGCTCTAACTCTGGATTCTTATTTTCCACAAAAACCCTTAGATTTGATTTTGAATCTTCTACATGCCATTCATGTTGTTTCCTAGGGTAAAATGAAAAGCACGTTCTATATCACCAATGAAAGCAGCAAGCAGGAATCACTTCTATATACCGTGCTGCCAAATACAAGCCCCATTAGTGAAGAGCACATGAAGGGACAGGGATTGTTTTAGTAAAATGATTAGTGTCGAGAGAACTCCAACTCCACAAGCTGCTGCTTTTAGAGAAAGTTATCATAGGTGCCTCTCTTTGCTTCAAAAATCAGGTGTTCACCCAGCCCTAGCAGGAAGATGAAGACCTTGGAGAGTGCACCCTGACACAGACGCTGCAGACACAACTCACTTTAATTGCACCAGCAACTGCTAAGCAATTAGTGAAAGAGAAAGAGAGAGACAGCATAAGGGCAAAGAAACATGCAAGCATGTGGGAATTTCACCATCCTTGACCCAATGAGGGCAGGTTACTTACAGCAGCTGCACAAAGTGTCAAACCTTGCACTCCAGCCCTAGGTAACTGTCCAGGCAGCAAAAGTGAGTGAAAGTCTAGTTTTCCTCTTGCTTTTTACAGTTTTTATCTCTCATTCTCCCCCACCCCACCCCCTACCATGGCCACCAACAAAATGAGGGAGAAAGAAGTCACAGATCAAGTGGGTAATTTAGCTCTTGGGTCCCTTGGGCAGAGTCTGTGTTTGTATAATGCTGGGATATGAACATCCGTAAATAATAAGTACTATGAGCAGTGATTCATCAGAAGCATGCATGTGTTGGCCCTGGGGAGTAGTGACATAGAACCTCTATTAATTAACTTCTGCATGTTGCTTTTCCAAGTTACATCGTTATTGTATCACAGACAAGAAAGGCAATAAATACAACTAAAAACTGCCAAGAAAAACATTAGCAGGAATGAGAAACAAGAGTTAAAACACTGTATCACCTACCTAGACAACAGGGAATTTGGAATACTATCAGTAAATAATGGTGGTCTTTTAAGAGGACAGAGGATAGAACCTGATGAATGGAAGAGTCTTATTCACAAGTTCCTAAGAAAGATAATGTTCTGGTATCCTCATTTCTCCACATTGATCATTAAATCACAAGCCCAGAAAGTCCTGGATCTTCTATATAACCATGACTTTAAAATAGTCTGGACCAGGCGAGGTAGTGCATGTCTGTCATCTCAGCACTCAGAACCCCTGTGAGTTCTAGATAATCTTGTGAGACCTGAAACTGTCTCACAAAAACCCAGTGATAATAAATAAATCCAATGGTCATTTTATTTTTGGGTTATCCTAAAGCCCCAGCACAGGGCTGCCTAGCAAACAGTAAAGCAACATACATAGGCAAAATTAAATGCCAAATAGACAAGCCTAAAAGATAAAAAGCCAAGTAAAAGTTGGGGCAGAGGCGGAAGGGGAGAATTCTCAGCAGAATATATCAAGTACAAAAGGCTGAAGAGGAAAAAGCCTTGAAAGAAGGCTTTTCCTGAATACTTACATTACAAATTATATACCCAGGGCTGGAGAGAGGTCTGAGCTGTTAAAGGCTAGGGTCACAATTAGAATAAATCACGTACCTACATTAGCTTTCGAAGAGCTCATCTTTTTTACTTTCTCTACAACATTTGTCATTTGTCCATGTAACTTCAAATTTCATAACTTTTATTTACTTAAGAGTTTGCGCACATGTTATGGTGCACACAGCAAGGTCAGAAGACAGCGTGTAGGAGTTGATTATAGAGACTGAACTCAGTGAACTCAGGTCTTTAGGCCAAGCTGTAAGTGCCTGTACCCACTCAGCCATCTCTCTGGTCCCATGTAATTTTATTTTATACCAAATCACATATTTATTTTATTCACCTCTTGCTCCTAAAATGGGATATATGTTCAATGAAGCTGAAGCCAGGGGCCCTCATAGGCCCATGAGGCCTCTTGTAGCAAATTAGAAAAGTCTCTATTCCACAGGGTTGCAGTGCCACACTCACAGGCAGCTAATTAGAGAAGCATGACCTGAATTACAGCTTCCCTTACCTCTTAGCTTATTATATAACTGAACAACCATTATCTAAGAGTCTTAATGCATTTGTAGTACCTAGAACAGGGCCAACATATGGCAGGCATTGATAAGTATTTATAGAATGAGGGAGTAAAATTAGAGGGAAGGCAGATGTGCTGGTCTTCAACAGGTATGTCCCCCCCCATAGACTCAAGTGTTTGAATGCTTGGCCCACAGGAAGTAGCACTATTAGGAGGTGTGGCCTTGTTGGAAAAGTTTATCACTCTGGGGGTCTCCTCCTATGCTCAGGCTCCACCCAGTGCAGATGATAGTCTGGCTGCCTTCAGATCAAGATGTAGAACTCTTGGCTCCTCCAGCACCATGTCTGCCTGGATGCTGCCATGCTTCCCCAATGTGTAGGTAGTGGACTAAACCTCTCAAGCTGTAAGGCAGCCCCAGTTAAATGTTGTCCTTTATAAGAGTTGCCTTGGTCATGGTGTCTCTTCACAGCAATAAAAACCTAACTACTAAGACATCAAAGCCGGGTGAGGTGGCGCGCCCATTTAATCCCAGTACTTGAGAGGCAGAGACAGGTGGATTTCTCTGAGTTTAGCCAGCCTGGTCTACAGAGCGAGTCCAGGACAGCCAGGGCTCTGTCACATAGGGAAGCCCTGTGTCTGGGGGGGAGGGACAGGGAGAGACAGAAGTCAACCAGACCTACTAAAATCTAAGGAGTTTGACTGGCTTTTGTTTTGCCTAAACAGCAGTCCCACGGAATACTTTTCACCAAATCTTTTGTGTGTGGGGGTGGGGAGGGGAGGCAGGGGAGTAGAACAAACAGGTTTTTTTTCTATGGAGCCCTAGCTGTCCTAGAACTTGAGATGTAGATCACGCTGGCCTTGAACTCACAGCAATGCCTCTCACTTGCTGGGATGAAAGGCATGCACCACTATAGCCAGTTTATCAAATCATCTTAGGAAGTGGTACAAACAACTCTGCAGTACAGTAAGCCATCATGCAAGCTAGTAATGTAACACTTTCTAATATTTCAATCCTTTTGGAGTATTGAATCCGAATCTACCTTCATAGATCTACCTTCTGCCTACTTCATTCTTGTCTAGCCTAAATGTCACTTTTTCAAAGGGACATTTGTAGCAAAACAGCTATCAACATCCTTTGGCATTTCTGACCAAATAAAGACTCAACACCACAGATTTGAACCTTGTCCAATTTCCTTGCTTAACCTCTGTCATTCAACGTTCCCATCTGTAAAACAATAACAATACGAACAATACCTAATTTGTGGGAGGCTGTTAACTTATCACGGGCCACTGGACTGGAAGGAATCGCTATTGCTCTTACCATGTGCTGGGTGAAGAGTGCACGGCAGAGCTACTTCTTCAATCTAGGTGCGAGGTAATGAACTTACTTCTTTCAACTTTTCTATATGTTTAAAACTATATGTTAGGAAAGGAAAAACGCATCATATCCCAATTAGTCCACAATGTTTGGAAAACTGTCTTAGTAACACTTCTAATTGTCTACTAGTTTCTTTAAAGGAGGTGCCAGTCAACAGTAGCCCTTCTAGAAGAATAGATAATAAAAGCCTGTTTTAAAAAATCTTTAAAAGGGGCTACAGAGATTGTCAACTGCTAAGAGAAATCACTGGTCGCTATTCTAGGACCTAGATTTGATTCCCAGGATCCACATCAGGGCTCACAACCATCAGCAGCTACAGTCCCAGGTTATCCAAGACCCTTTTCTGGCCTTGTACTGTATGCATGTAGTACACAGACAGGCATGCAGGCAAAAACTTACACATATAAAATAAAAATTTTAAGTATTAGGTGTTTAAAATACTTATTTAAAATATATTGTTAGTTGGGTGTTGTGGTGCACGCCTTTAATCCCAGCACTCAGGGAGGCAGAGGCAAGTGGATTGTTGTGAGTTTAAGGCCAGCCTGGTCTACAAAGCGAATCCAGGACAACCTAGGTTATACAGAAAAACTCTGTCTCGAAAAACTAACCCACCAACCAAACAAACAAGATATATTGTTTATAAATACTTCCTCTCAAGCTGGAGCGATGGCTCAACGGCCAAGAGCACTGGTTGCTCTTGCAAAGGACTCAGGCTTGACTTCTAGCACCCACTGCCCATTATTCTAGTTCTCAGATGCACATGATACACAGATAATAAATGTCTAAACAATGAACATACATCTATAAAAATTTTCTCACAACACTTTCATCAGCTTCTTTCCAGTCCGTTATTTCTTATGAATGTGCAGCAGACGCTAACACACATTTCTGAGAATTCTAACTTTTCACTCTTTCTAAGAGTCAAATTTCCCTAAGCTTAGCACCGAGGCCTTCTGTTCTGTCAGTTGTATCAGGATGCCTGTCTGAGTGTCACCAAGAGGAGACACCCAAGCCTGACAGTTGATTGCAGCCTCCAGCAAAATGGAATTCCACACACCTAAGTTTTCTGCTCTGGGGGAGTAACAAACTCTCTCCAGCAGCTCTGAAAAGCAGTTCAGAGTCAGTGTGCGGCAAGGTTACCCACGGTAACACTGGAAGCTCTGGCTCTCTGCGCCTCCAGTGGTGGGAGTCTTCCTTCAGAACGCTTCTCCATCTTTTTCTAATGTTTCCTTTTACTCACATTTAATGGTAAGCTATGAATTAATTAAATAAATAATTTCTACTAAAATATGTTCAATGAACTAGACTTTCAAGACACAGCTAGAAGCCACGAGTGGTGGTTCACACTTTCACACAGGTGATTCCAGCACCTGGGAGGTAGAGGCAGCTTCGAGGCTTGCTGTCATTACATCAGGAGTTTGATGCTATCCTATGCTATGTGAGAAACTGTCTCTAAGAGAACAGGGATGCCAGGCAATGGTGGTGCGCACCTTTAATCCCAACACTCAGGAGACAAAGGCAGGTGAATCTCTAAGTTCTAGGCCAGCTGAGTCTACAGAGTGAGTTCTAAACTACACACTGTCTTCAAAAACCAAATCACCAAAGCAAGCCAAACTAAAAACAAAAACAAAAACAAAAACAAAAAACAAAACCAAAAACGAGGGAGAGGAGGTGCGAAAGCTAAAGTAACATAGCTAGAATTTATCTCTTGCACTTAGCTGTCTTGTCGTTGTGGCCACTCATTCAGAAGATATTGCAATTATACCTATTTTCAACTACCTGCCTACAAAATAAACAATAAAAATCTTAAGAATTGAGATGGCTCAGTGGGCAAAACACTAGAGGTGCAGATGTGAGGACTGTGTCAGGTACAGTATCAGGCATCTATAATTCCAGTGTTCACAGGACAAGTTGGGAGGTTAAGATACTCCCTGAAATCTTGAAGGCCAGCTAGGCTCGCATACAGTAGCAAACATCGGAAACCCTGTCTCAAACAAGGTGAGAGAACACCAACATCTGAGGTTGTCATGGCATGTTCAGGTGTACGTACACACACACACACACACATCAGCTAAACATACAGAACTGCTTTTTATTTCTAGTATTGTAGTGAAGTCTAAATTAGCCTTCACCATTTGCTCTAAAACTTTTAAGTTCTCCCTTTTGACAATGGCCCCACAACTTAAAAGGACCAAAGGAGCAATGGTTCAGCATTCACTATGCCTAACACCAAGTGACTTTTATAACTATCTGGTGCTAATGAATTATATAAGCAGCTTCTCTCACCAAAAAACTGTCTCTTCTTAGGGTCAGCAGGACAATTATTTGTTATGAAAATATACATTTGCTTCCTAGTTTGGAATTATCTTCACAACCCTTTTAAAAGTGGGTTGCTATTCTCTCCTTTAGATAATTAGATGTCACAAGTAAATGCACATCTTACTTTGCATAGTAAATATTCTCTGTCCCTCTGGACACAGATACACGGACACAGACACATTCCCAAACACACACTATCTGCTTATGATATTAAGTTTTTCTAGGTTTTGCTTATAAATGTGAAACTCAGGTTAGAGTTCAATTATACTATTTCTTAAGTTACTGCAAAGAGACAAAGCTGGTAAAAACAAACTCCTATTTGTCTGGCACCATCAGTAAAACTTCAGAATTTAAAACAAATATCTAGATTTAGCAGGAATTGCAAAAAAACAAAAATGGTGTAGCTGTATTCTAAGTATTTAGGAATAAACCTGAGTTTCCTGTGGGTGCTATGTTAATGCTGCCATCACATTAAATGACAGTGGCAGCCACGCATGGTAGTAAGACGTGCAACTCTCAAATTACAGACCTGGGTGACAAGTCAACTTTCACCCCTTCTCTAGTTTTAAGTTCTTGAAGATGTCAATGTTTCTAAGCCAAAGTGTCTTCAAATGTAAATGTCAAGGTTGATATGAAATCCTCAGCACAGGGATTAAAAGCTTTTGGCACCACACCCAGCCTTTTCACTTCTTCTGCAGCAGGACTTGGGTCCTTAGGCTTGTGAAGCAAGCACCTTATCAAATAAGCTACCTCTCCAGCTCTATACTAAACATTTTCTATATGTTGCTCTCACTTTTACTAGGAAGGAGCAACTAGGCTAAGCGACCAACTGAGACAAGGCCAGAAAAAAATGTCTATGTGGAAGGTGTATGAATGGTAATAGCAGAAAAGATCAAGTAAATGAGTCACACTCAGATAGATAGGCCCTTTGGCTACTTTTTACTTTAGTGTTCGGGTGCAGCTCGACTGGCAGAGTGCTGCCATCCACAGAGCCCTGGCTTCCACATCCTCCCACACCCAGCAGACAGTGGGCATGGGGCAGGCTAGGAATCCTAGCAACTTGGAAGGTAAACATCAGAGCTTTAATTAGTGAGGTATTGAGGCTTTGAAACAAAGCATCAAGGATACTCTTACACTCACCCTCAAGATGCTGCTCTCCTGTGTAAGCCCACAGATTTATACAAAGCCAAAAATATCCTTCAAATTCCATGAAAAAAAAAGGTAAAGTTTAGTACTGAAAATGCACATTCTGTAGACTTAAGTCATCTGTGTCCTATTCCTTGTTCCTCTAAATTAGTGAATTCAAAAGTCCCCAGACGGATATTCATGTTTGTTAAGGGGCTGAGGCAGGAGGATTACTCTGAGTTTAAGCTTTGACTACACACTAAGACCCTACTTCAAAACAAAAACATAAATTTCTTCTTCATAGCTTTTTTTTCTTCTTTATAACCATCTTTCTCTTTCTCTCTCTTATTAAATGTGTACGCATGCTATGCCTGCATGCATGTTTGTACATCAAGTGCGTGTGTGGTGTCTGCAAAAAACAGAACATCGAACTGGCTCTGGAGTTACATAGAGTCGTAAACTGCCACAGGGTGCTGGAACTCAAACTTGGATCCTCTGAAAGAACAGATAATGCTCTGAAACACTCAATATCACTTTAGCCCTGCCACCATTTCATCTATTTCCATTCCCTTTTCTCTGGCATCCCATTGCAAAATCTTCTCCATCTCTGTCCTTTTCCTCCTCTATTCTAAAAATGTACATAATGTACACAGATGGGCAGAAAATTTAAGAGACAACCCGCTGGAAAGAAGGGCCTGAGTTTTCTGTGTTAAGATCTAAATAATGAGTATGCAAGCTCAGTCTGATTTTAGGAGTAGAATATAAGAGATTCCCTGTGTAAGAAAGGAACAGGAACAAAAAATAAACTATTTAAATAGAATGGCATCTGATGCTACAAAAAGCCAAAGGATCCCCAGCCTAAAAAAAAAAAAAAAGAAAAAAAAAAGAAAAAGAAAAAAGAAAAAGAAAAGCAAGCAAAACAAAAGACCTGGGACCATTCATGGGGATAACCCAGAACCCCTGCACAGATGTGGCCCATGGCAGTTCAGTGTCCAAATGGGCTCCATAGTAATGGGAACAGGGACTGACTCTGACATGAACTAATTGGTCTACTCTTGACTCACCTCCCCCAAGCAGCCTTACCAGGCCACAGAGGAAGACAGTGCAGCCACTCCTGATGAGACCTAATAGACTAGGATCAGAAGGAAGGAGAGGAGGACCTCCCCTATCAGTGGACTTGGGGAGGGACATGGGTGGAGAAGGAGGAGGAAGGGAAGGATTGGGAAGGGAGGAAGGAAGGAGCTACAGTGGGATACAAAGTGAATAAACTGTAATTAATAAAAATTAAAAAAAATATTTCACACATACACAAAAGAAGGGTTGAGTAAGAGTAAATGATTACTGCTTGCTAGGACAGTGACATAACAACCCATCTTGTGTAAGATCTATCTCCGAGTGCTTCTGTTTTCCTTACTCTTTGCTCATTACTTGAGTTTTAGTGTAGCTTGGTTTATTCTGTGTTGAACTGTGGATATTACTATCCATCTTGTTTACATCACCAAAGAGGTAAACAGGAGAGAAAGGAGGAATAGTAAATGAGGTATCTGTGAAGACAGAAAACACTGGAAAAGGTCAAACTAATTCATTTATCCAATAAACATTTATTGAGCAACTACTGTGTGCCAGAAAAAACAAGGACGTGGTCTATGTTCTCAGGGGAGTTTACACCCTTAACAATGGTAGAGAATCTAGCGCACAGTAATGTAATGCATGTCTATCCTTCTTACCAGATACTAAGATCCTCTAAAGGTGCACACCAGAACATCCACCATGCATCAAGGCTTTATACGCTCAGAGACAGAGCACCTTAAGTCCTGACTGGGCAATGATGCTTTCCTCTTGTGGCATATTCTCCATGGCTCAGCCAATCCTTCTTACCCACCACTTATTATCACTAGCCATTTTTTTTTTTTACCTCTGAAGTGTTTACCTCTGAAGTTTTACCTCAACTTCATTCCTTATTTACTAACCTTCCAATTTTTTTTTTTAAGATTTATTTATTTATTATATATACAATGTCCTGTCTGCCTGTAGACCTGCATGCCAGAAGAGGGCATCAGATCTCATTATAGATGGTTGTGAGCCACCATGTGGTTGCTGGGAATTGAACTCAGGACCTCTGGAAAAGCAGCCAGTGCTCTTAACCTCTGAGCCATCTCTCCAGCCCCAACCTTCCAGTTTTTATACCCAGTTCTTCTTCTTCTTCTTTTTAAGATTTGTTTATTTTATATAGATGAGTACTCTATCTGCATACACACCTGCAGGCCAGAAGAGGGCATCAGCTCATATTATAGATGGTTGAGCCACCATATGGTTGCTTGGGTACTGAACTCAGGACCTCTGCAAGAGCAGAGAAGTGCTCTTCACTGCTGAGCCATCTCTTCAGCCCTATGTCCTGTACTTAAGTCTCACTATACCATTACCTTTTCTTAAATATAAAGATTAATTTTTATTATTTTAATTATGTCTCTGCCTGTGGGTATGTGCATGTGTTGTGCATGTGCCCACGAGGCCAGAGGTCTGCTAACCCCTGGAGCCGGAGTTAGGTAGCTCCCTACTACCACCTTTTGAATCCATCTTTAAACTAAGGGACCTTTTTTTTTTTTTTTTTTTTATAAAACATACATTCCAATTAAGAACCACTTCCTTGTTCTAAAATGAGAATTTTACAGATTTGAAGTTCCATATTAAAACATTTCACAGTACTCCTATGGTGAGATGGGAGATGGAGATAGGCAAGACCAACTATAAGCTCACAGGTCAGCTAGTCTCAAGTATGAAGAACAGCAACAGAAATGAGAGACCTTGTCTCATAAGGTAGAAGAGAACTGACTCAAAAGACCACCCACACAAATGAAGAGGCAGACCCAGACACACACACACACACACGCAAAAAAAAAAAACAGTTTATAAGGTTAGCATGGGCACTAATCTATGCTCTGGGAATTTTTTTCACATTATGGCTAAAGATTTATTCAAGTATATATATGAAAATGTTCCTCGGGGCAGGGGAAGTGGCTCAGTTGATAGGGTACTTGCCAAGCATGCATGAAGTCCTGGGTTGGGTCACCATCACCATATACAACTAGGCCTAGTGGTGCATGGTTGTAATCCTGGCATTTGGGAGTAGTAGAAAAAAAATGAAACCAAGAGCATCCTAGACCATATTATAAGCTCAAGGTCAGTGTGAGCACATAAGGAAAATGAAAGCAGGTCCTAGTTTAGTAACTGTCTAGCACAGTGTCAGTTCTGACACATCTAATGTTCTTATTCAAGTGACCAAAAGCTGAATTACTCAAAACTTGTACTGCTTCCTTTCTTTCTGTAACACTCTTAACTGCTGAGCCACCTCTCCAGCCCCTAAAAAACACCTTTCCTAGTTCCTTGATCACTGATCTTATAACACTAGATATTTCTAACTTTATGGGCTATCCTCTGTTTTCTAGTTTGTGTTTGTAGATGTTGAAAAAAATCCAAATGCCTCTCTGTCCTCCCTGGGCACCTTCACACATGCAGCATACGTATCTACAGACACACAGACATAGAATTAAATGGACAATTACAAATCAACTTTCTCCCTGTTATTTGATTTGTGAGTAAATCTGATTTACTAAGTGTTTCACAGTTCCATTTTCCTTTTTTTCTCTAAGGCCTCAGGGTTCTTCTTAAAAATGAACGAATGAATGAATGGTTTTTTTCATGCCTTTCTGTTGTTCATTCTGTCCTGTCTGTCTGTTTTTGAAATAGGCTATCCAATCCTTCAACTCCACTTCCCACGTCCTGAGATGACAAGCATGTGTCATTATGCAGGGCTCATGCTTAAGTGTACCATGTAATTTTTTACATTAGGATATTAACAAAATTGAGACTTCTGTGGATGTGCTACAGAGCAGGGGCTGACACAGGCCCTCACAGGCATGCATTCTACCACTAAGCCACCTATGACTATTCCATACCATTTTTAAAGGATTTTAAGTCTATTTTCTTTTTTGATTAAAAATTTCTTGTTTGTGTTTGTACGAGTATTTTTCCTGCATGTATGTCTGTATACCACATATATCCTTAAGTGCCTTCAAAAACTGGTAAAAGACATTGGTTATCCCTGGCACTGGAATTACATAATGTTGTGAGCCTCACCATATAGGTGCTGGGAATTGAACCTGGGTCCTTTATAAGAGAAGTCAATGCTTTTAACTACTGAGCCATTTCTACAAACTAAAAGTTCATTTTCTTTTAACACATTTCTTTGTCTGCTACAAAGAAGTTTTTAGGTATCATTAAGAACCATTATCTTGTCATTCATTTGTGTGTGTGTGGTGTGTGCGCGCTCATGCACATGTGTATGTGTTTGTCTAACAAGTCACTTGGATATTGTGCATATTTGAAACGGGTTTCAATCTGTAGCCTAGAATGGTTTGGAACTCACTTTCTTACCCAAACACACGAAGATCCTCCCATCTAAGCGTAACAGGCACTGAGATTACAACTGTGTTCTATAAAAATGGAGGTTTTGACTGTTTCCTTTAAAAAAATTATTTAATGTTATTTTATGTGCATTAATATGAAGGTGTCAGATCCCTTGGAACTGGCGTTACAGACAGTTGTGAGCTGCCATGTGGGTGCTGGGGATTGAACCGGGTCCTCTAGAAGGACAGACAGTGCTCCTAACCGATGAGCCGTCTCTCCAGCTCTTGACTGTTTTCTTCATTAGTGTACTTCAGTCACCAAACTGTCTGGCACCTGGCATGCGGTCACTAATAGTTGTTCAAAGAATGTTAGACAAATGCAAAATGGCTTCACAAACTGTTAGAGTGAATATCTTTGTTTTCCTGAGCAACAAGCTTTTTTAGGAAGTTCTTGTTTGGGACCCAAGCAGGATTTCTCTAGCATAGCAAATAAATTTTTTAGGCAATAGGACTTCTAATATATCATTCTGGCTGGTGGAGAATTTGCTATGTAGATTAGGCTGGCATTAAACACACAGAGATCCACCTGCCTCTGCCTCCCAAGTGCTGGGATTGAAGGATTGTGCCACCATGGAGAACTCTAAAATTTCAAAAGCTCAGCAGGCAAGGTCATCTTTGTTTACCTTCTGCTATACTGATTATACATATGATTATTATGCAGCTATACTCATGTACTTGACATTCCTGTTTCTACTATTCTAGTATTTTACTATTCTGCAATCCTAGCATGTATGCAGAGGTTCCCCTCCCTCAAAAATTCTAGGAAGCCAACAAGTCAAAAATCTATCAGGTATGTCCACTGTGTGGTGTACTGGTTACATGGAGCCAAGCAATGAATGCAGCCAGAAGCAAAACTGCCAACTTACTTAAAACACTGTTTTTCTATGTGAATTCTTCTATAACTCAATCACAAAGTTTCAGAACATGAACTCTGTAGATGACAATCATGTCAAATATGAAGAAGTTGGACATACCTGGACATAAGGAACCTAGCTGTACTGTGTGAGTAGAACAAGAGGTTTAACATCAATACTGTCACTGCATATGTAAAAAAAAAAAAATCCTGAAATCCTATAAAAACAACTTCTAGAAGAATTAATACAGGTTGATAAGAAGACATAGAAATCAGCTGCCTTTCTATATAACAACAACAAACAAATAACGTGTATTTTAAAAATATCTAGGCAGCATCAAAATACAAAAATATAAAATTGTAATGGGCTACTATCTGACATTAACTTGGATGGCTGTAATTAGAAAGACTAGCATCAGTGATGACAAACTGAACCTGGCATACATTGCTGGTAAAAGGCAAAAAAAGTGCAACCATGTGGGAAAGCAGTTCCTCAATTCTTACACAGTTAAAAACTCAGCTGCCCAGCAATTCTACTCCCAAGTATTATTACCCAAGCCAAGTAAAACTCTCTGTCCTTTTATTAAAAGCATCGCAAATGTGGATACTCAAAGCTTTATTTATAAAACTCCAAACTAGAAACCATCTACCATCACCAGAGGAAGGGGAAGGAACAGCCATCATAAAATACAACAGGGGTGTCTTTCAAGAACTTCATAGTTCGTGAAAGAAGTTACACAAGGAAGTGCGCTGTATGACTTTTCATACAAAATTTAGAGTAGGCAAGCTCATCTACAGAGTTAGAGCTCAGGTTGGTAGCTGATGGAAATGGAGAAGCTGACTGAAAGAACACAGGAAAGCTTCATCCTGGAGGGAGTTCAGCTACCCTGATTTGGATGGCGGGTAAACAAGTACATCCACTTACCAAAATTCATCAGTCCATACATTTAAATCATAATGAGTACATTTAAAAAATACTGCATCCACCACAATAAAAAACAAGCATCAAAAAAACCCATGTATTTGGATCCTTTTCTCTTCATACTACCCTTCTGCTACCTTTTATTAAGATCTGATTGGAAAAAAGGGGGGAGGGGACTGAAATAGAGCTAGAGAAACTCAAAAGTTAGATAAAAGTAGTTTCCTTCTCTTTATTTTCTTTTTCTGAGTTTCATCAAGGATGATGTTGAACTTCTGATCTCCCTGCCTCTACCTTTCAGATGCTGGGATTACAGGTACGTACTTTTGTAGGGTGCTGAGGACTGAACCTCGGACTTCTGCATATTAGCAAGTACTCTACCAACTGAACTACAGCCTCAGCTTTTAGACATAGGTTTCTAGTCTCAGTTGACTTTTCTAAGTACCCAGTCTTAATCGTACCTCCTTATTATGGCTGACATATATCTATCATAACAGGTACACTACAGCTCTCTGTGATGTCTAAAGTCCTTGAACTACCTTCATGAAGCTGGCAGTACAACACCTATAATCTGACAGTCTGGGAAACAAGGAGAAAGCTCCAACTTAGAACACACTCAAAAGGGTGGGAGTGACTGACAAAACGAGTGAGGTAAGGACACCTGCTGCTAAGTCTGGTGACCCAAGTTCCAGAAGGCGGAAGGAGAGAGCCTACTCCAACAAGTGGGCCTCTGGCCTCACTGAAGCACTCTGACACCCTAACCTCCAAAACAAATACACGGAGAACAAAACAAACCCAGAGACTGAGAACCCCTTAACAGCCAGCAAAGCAGACGTGGTGGCTCTCCCATGAGACCCTAACACGCAGGAGACTAAGGCATTTTCATTGGAGCCTAGGCTGCATAGCAAGTTCCAGGTTCTTCTGGGATATAAAGTGAAATTGTCTCACTCCTCACCTCCCAAATAAGATCTTTCAATTTAGGTGGAAAATTTTGCTCAGATGGTGTGATAAGTGCCACATTAGGGAAGGCAAGGACTTCTTGTTTTAAGTTCTAGGGATAGAACCAAGGGCCCAGCAAAGAGCTGTATTCCCAGGTGGGTTTTTATTTTTGTGAATACTTTAAATAAGTCTTTTGAGAACTAAATACAATGCATTTGATTATATTCACTCCCTACTCCTTATTCTAACCCCTCCCACTTCTTCCCTGTCTCTGAATTTAGGGTTATTTTTAATTTTTTTTTAAATAGTCCAGAGTCCAATTTGTGCTGTCCATATACTACTGGAGTGTGGTCAACCTATCAGGGCTACACCCTTAATAATACTGAGTCCATTTCCCTCAGAATCAGCCAACTCTCTAAGTATAAGGTTATTGTATAATTCAAATGCTGATTTCTATGCCTCCCCCCACCCCATATCTGGTTGCACACCTAGTTCTGAGATCTCCTGTTTCAATGTTGTGTAAACACTGCTCCCCAATTGTCCCCTGATATGTCAATAAAGCAGCTTACAGCCAATTGCTGAGCAGGGGAGAGGACGGGCCTGGACTTCCTGCCAGCCAGGGGAGGAGTAGTTAGAAGAAGAAGAAGTAAGGGACTGAACCCTGGGAAGAGTTCCAAGAGACATCAGGAAAAGGAGCTGGAACTAAAAAGTATGAAGTGCAAGTATTTTTGGGATGTATGCTGAGAGGAAACCAGATTAGCTTTGAGAATTAAGGATAGAGTACTAACTGCTCAGTTATTGTACTATGAAGCTTATTATTAAACAAACATAAAAGTCTCAATTATTTGTGTGACACCCAGGTTTAGAGAGAAACTGAGAAACAAACAGTATTATAAAAATAACCATAACCATCAACTGTCAATACCTCCTGAGGTGGGACTGTCACATGTCTAAGGCTATCCCCAATTTACAATGTAGCTGAGGATGACCTTCCTTCATCTCCCAAGTGCTGGGAGTTTGGGCACATGCCATCATTTTTACATTCCTTTTTACTTTTAATCTTGAGATAGGGTCTTACTAAATTGGCTTTAAACTTGTAATCTATTTGCCCCAGCCTCCCAAGTGGCTAAAATTACAGGCATGGATCACCAGATCACCAGTCTGGTTTTAGTGATTCTTATGTGATAAAAACCAGAAAATTGAAGACCAAAGCTCAGTGGTAGAATGCTTGCCTAGAAAGCTCAGAGCTCTGGGTGGCTGGGTGAGAACTGGGGTACTGGAAAAAGCATGGGAAATAAGGATCAACAAGAAGGGGTCATGGAGGCACACCGTAATCCCAATAATTGAGAAGTGGCAGCAGGAGGATCAGGAGTTCAAGGCCTCATTTACATACTTTTGAGTTTGAGGATAGCTTGAGCTATACAAGATCCCATCTACAAAAAAACCAAAGGGGAAAATATCAACATTTATGGAACCCATGGCATACCTGAGGACCTGACATATGCTGATATCACTAAAATAAAAAAGACATGGTAAACAAGGGAGCAGGAAAAAGCACAAAAGGACAGAATTCTGAAGAGTTATGTGTAGCATTAGTGTGGTAGTGCATGCCTTTTGTCCAGCACTTGAGAGACGGAAGCAGGCAGACCTCGGTGAGTTCAGGGTCAGCCTGGTCCACACAGTGAGTTCCAGGGCAGCCACAGTTATGTAGGGAGACCTGTCTCAAAACAAAACAAAGGCAGGGTGGTAGTGGTGCATGTCTATAATCCCAGCACTCAAGAGGCAGAGACAGGTGGATCTTTGTGAGTTTGAGGTCTACAGAGTGCATGACTGTGCATGTATGTAGAAGAAGAGGGGTAGGAGGAGAGAAAAAGGTGGGTAAGAGGAAAGGCCAAGAAGTCCAAACCCTGGTGAACCTACACACCATGGAGTACTATTCAGCAACCAAAAGTAATAAAGTAGATTCAACTCCATAAACTTGTCCTCTGACCTCCCATGTGCCATAGCATGTGCATGCCCACATATCTTATACACACACATGCATTCACACACAAGTAACAAATTTTAAAACAACCTGGATAAATCTCCAGAAAACTATACTAAATTTACAAAAGGCAATACTGTATAATTGCACACAGATAACATTTTGACACAGCAGATATTTAAAATGGAGACGGAGGACAGGCAGAGAATGCCAGGGGTGAGTGAAGGGATACATGTGCATGTATGCACCTGTGAGGTTAGTATAGTAGAAACTCAAGCCAAGGATCACTGTGGTGCTGGAACTGTTCACAATCTTTTGATAGTCAACTTGCAAAGAAGCCAAGTGTTTGGCTTCCACTACCCAATAACATGCACATACACCCCCCCCCAACACACACAAATTGAAAATAATTATTAAAAAGCTTTCCAAAAAACAATCATACTGAGTGAGGTATCCCAGAAGCAGAAAGAAACATATGGTATATACTCACTTATATAAACCTATAGGATAGGAAGTTCAAGCTGAAATCTACACACCTAGAGAGGATAAATAAGAAGGAGGACCTAGATTGGTATGATCAATGCTTGTTTGAATGAACAGATGGGATGGACATTGAGTGGAGGAGAAAACAAGCAACAGAACAGGAGCATGCCAAAGAGGACCTCTGGGGGGGGGGGTCAATGTAGCGATGTATCAG